>CAJVPV010001450.1:0-15849 GCA_910591835.1 Acaulospora morrowiae | reverse complement strand
ACATTAGGGGAAGGACTAGCTACTCTGACAAGAGGAACCAGGAGACTACCAGTTTTCAAAGGCACCAATGTGATGGGGAATTCCTTTGTTTCACCGACCTGAGCGTTCAGTTTGATTCACGCGTGAGATAAGATATTCCGTTTTCGCTTTAATAATATGTATACACAAAATTACCTTTGAAGAAAAGCATAACTTTTTGTGTCCAGCTAGCAGCCAATTATCAAAATCCACGTGAACATCATAATAGAATTCAAAAGTGTCTTTATCAGTTGGAGGCATGTAATTCCAATAAGATGAATGCCGAATTATCAAACGACAGTGACACGGTTCCCCGACTATCAAATCATTTGGTTTAGATATGACTAATTCGACAGTGTTAAGGATCTGATTTTAACAGAAAGGTGAATTCGATATAGAATACGATAAAATTGCAAGAACAAAAATTGATAATTATAAGAACACACCTTTGAAGAAGGTACGTCAACAGGGAAGGAAATTGTAAATTTGAGGTCATTAGAAAAAATCGCAATGTCTTCATAAGTGGCTTGGTTGCAAACCTAGTAAAAACTTGATTTAATGCCTAGTTGAAGTTATTGCTGCAATCTGTATATGTTATTGAATTTTCACCTGCCAAAATTCCTTGACAACTTCAATTAATGACTCCTTGAAAGCTCCGTGACTTGCAAATAAAATCTCACATTGAGTTACGTCCAATTCACCCAAATCTAAGGCATCTGTCATGCCGTAAGACACATAGTCAACCGATCTCAATAGATATTCTTTGGCATTTTCAAGAAGAAATCGAGAATGTTGCAACAGATTCTTTGATTTCAAAATATTATTTAGAGTGTGTGCAACAAATTTTTCTATCTCTATTAACAAATGAGATATCGATTAGCGTTTTCCAAACCGAAATATAAGTTATAAATAGCAATTACCGTCTTGGAGTGTTCGGTAAGTAACAACAAAGTGGATCTTAGTACTCGAAGATTTCGACTTTTCACTGAGGTTATCTTTCAGAATGGGAAAAGAATGCATAAGTAATTTAAGAAGCAAAGGCAACACGAATTTTCTTCACTGTGAAGTCTATTTATAAGGGTCATTCATGTGACCTAAGCATTCTATGTGCAAACACTGAAAAAATTACAATTTGGGCACAAGTATATCATTTAGATACCTTTAGACCTTATTAGTTTATAAACAAATGAGGAGTGCTGCTTTGTAAATAGACTCTTTGGACGAATAGCAAAATAAATAAGGTAGATATAAAAGTTAATACTTTGAAAGATTCACTTCATACAATAATAACCGATTACTCACCACAGTCGGAGACGCTAAGGAAGGTACGTCGACAACCTCATAGACTTTCGATGGAACCAATGACGTCCCGAGAATTCGCACAGGAAGGCTTCCATTCAACGCAACATCCATCTTTAGAAACAGGCTTAAGAAGAATTTAATTAGGCGTTATTTCTTGACATATGAGTCATAGTAATAATCAAATACCAATCGTCTCGGAAAATATTTAATTCTGTAACAGTCAATGGCAACCAAATTTTGACTGTGTCCACAGCTGTAAATACACGCGATTTTTCTTTGCTCTCATACATCACTGTTACTTTTATTTGTTCCTTGAAGGGTTTTTGTAACAGTATTTCAGTAAAGTGACGATAATCAAAAGAACAGTAAGAAATTCTTTTAAAGGTCAATGAACCTTATGTTCGATGGCACCCCAACTACAATCATATGGAACATTAAATTGAATTAATTGACTTGGTTGAGCTGGTGGTATTCGTATTTGATTTAATGAAACTTCCAGATCTTCCTCTGAATGAATCTCTTTTGATATTACACCTTCTGCGAAAGAAGAAAGTTACGCGTTAAATTCAAACAAATTTAGAAAGTGCAATTTTTGGATAATGTACGTGAGTCATTATTATATCATCAGGTTATACAATATACGCGAGTCATTATTATATCATCAGGTTATACAATATACGCACCATTCACAAGCTTTACAGTGGCATGATACTTGTCAGTCTCTGGAAAAGTCAAACCTTCGGACAAAGGCTCAAGCATAATTGTACCCTTGGTAACGCTGGTTAATCCCGTGAACATTTGGACGACAAAATATTGCTGTTCACCGATACGAACTAATAAAAAAAGAGGTGTTACAACCGCGCCAACAAATAATAAATTAGAATTCTGTGGCTTACTGTCATCGGGTGCTGTAATTTGGGCTCTTAAAACTGCGGGATGTTCATTTATTCTAAAGGATTTCTTTTTGCTTTCCAAGAAGTTCTGAGTGAAAACCACCTTTCCCACAGATAGGTGAACATTCTCGGCAACGTAATTTCCAGACGCACTGTTCTAAGAGGTGAGAAAGAAAGGAATAAAAATCTGGAAATTTTTTTAAAACAAACAGTTATTATTTATACGTGCACTTACATCGGAATAAAGATTATATTTGTTCAAGCCAGGCTTGAGTTCCTGATCTCTTATTCCAAACCAAATTTCTTCAGCCTGACCACTTACTAGTCGAACGACTAGATCATTGAATGTAAACGACTGCGGGTATAATAAATGTGTGGTGAGGTTTTCTTCACGAAAAGAGGTCTGATGCAGTTATATAATTACCGTGGGCAGAAGATTTGTCAATTCAACGGATAAGTAAGGTCCATCTTCATCTGTTATGTCATCAACGACGGATACAACAGAGACAGAAAACATTGGCTTGAAGGGACGAAGAATTTCTAATAAATTCGAAATATGAGCTACTTATTATACACTACACGCAAAAATAGGGAATATTTTTGTGATGACTTCAAACCTTCTCCTTTTTCTAGGGATTCGCAAAGTTTCTTTACCTCTTCAGCGTAGAAAGTAACCTCCTCTTTAGTTAATAAGGTATGATTCTTCAACAAGGATAGGCAAGATAACACATAAGTAAAATTAATAGTTAAGGGTGGTACAAGAATATAATGAAATTAAATAAGAACAAAAACATAAGAGCACCTAAAAAGGATATTTCTTATTCTGCCCTAGTTCCTTCTGGCATGCCGCGTATTTAAACAAAAGACTATTTTCAACGACAGTCCATCCCTGCTCGCCATATCGCCAAGGCAAATCCTCCATCAACTGTGAGGCACTTTCAAAATTTTTGCGATGGCTGATAGTGCACAAACAATGTGAGAAAAGTAATGAAAAAGAAGTCTATACAGTTTCTGAACTTACAATTGCAAGGCCGCAACATCTCCTGATAAGCGGTATGAGCTTCGAACACGGGTGCTCCCTTCGTAAGCTTTCAGAGCTCGGTTTGTCAATGACTTCGGTTAACAGAGGTCAATCATCCTGTTAGTAAAATCATTTCTCGATCATTTCACCTTTGATGATAAACAACGACTTACCAAGTACAATAAATCAAATTGGGAATAATCAGCGGATTCGATGGCTTCTTTTAATTCTTTGTTAGTTATAGTGAACTTTTTCTTGTTTTCATTTTCTAAATCAGGTAAAGTTGGAGGAGTCGCTTCACCCAAAGCTGTTATAAAGGGAAGCGAATCTGGTAGGTGTCCATAATAAATTCCAAGCTTATCTAACTATATTAATAGTTTAGTTGATTCTGAATCAGAAAGTGCAGTCCAAATATATGTACATATAGAGGACAATTTTTTCACCTGCTTCCTGGCCAAATCCAGGAGCTCTCCCTTGGCTGCATTGAATGCCATTAACGTGTGATCATCCAACGACGTCAATGAGAACAATTCTTCACATTCATTGACCACACTCATACATGATGAGTAGATCCAAGACTCAAGGAAATGTTCTCCGACATTTGCCTGCTGCTCTTTTATTGCTCTTCCGAAGGTAGAAATAAATAATTGTGCCCTCCGGCAAATATCTACTGGCCTCTGTAATCTTCCTAGTAATTGACATTGTCTCGCAAAAAGATAACTCCTGAAGTCGAACTCGGGAATTGCGTTTTGCATAATCAGATCACGGTAACTTTTCTTCTTAACGTCTAAGATATTGGCACTATCGTCTTCATGGTCAGTAGCTCCAAAACTGCCGAACCAAGCCAACGCTCTATCTAAAGATGAATAGACGAAATAAGTTTATGGATATAGATGGATAAAGTAAACATGAACAACAATATCAAACCTTTAAGAACTTGGAAGAAAGAAGCTTCTAACTCGTCATATTGGACCAATGCTTCTTCGTACAAATTCATAACCTCAAACGTTAAAGCCAGTCCTTCCTAAGATTCAGGATTATATTAGTTAATATGAAAATAAAGGTGATTCATTGGCCTTGAGAAGTTTTATTAAAATTACCTTTAATATAAAAAACCTACAGTAATTCCAGCCTATCATGCTCCTATGAGAGTCAAAGAGCCGTATATCCTCCTCGTACTGAACGACGTGTTGATTAAAACTAGTCAGAATTCCTTCTTTCATTTTTGCCATTAGATCTTGCCAAGATTCATAGTCCTCAACGTCATTTTCTAAGATGCGAAGTTGCACACATCTAGAGCGTAAAGGTTGTAGAGCATATGTAAAATAAGAAAGTATGAGACAAAAATTGTATCCAATATAGGATTTACCTATCCCGTTTGTTGATATTGTAATCAGCCTTGATTTTATCGAACACGGTTCCTTTCATGTTAAAATATCTTGCGGCGTTTCGAAACGTTTCCTGCTTGGTCACATAAACGATTAACCACTCTTGATTTCGCTTTGAAGTCACAATGTTCATCCAATCGCGAATCTTTTGACGAACTGTAGTGCGATATAATTCGTTGTCCTATAAATGTAATCATCTCATTCATCTCATTAAATGGTTTTTTTAAAGTTGATAAATCCTAAAATGAAAATGTTACAATTACTTCGCAATTCACGAGATACAAGTTAAGATAAGGCTTTTCCAACAATGTTTCTGGCATCATGTGCTGTTTCTCCATGGAATCTGGAGTGAATCTTTTTGCATCAATATCCAATGTGTTTATATTACGTATTTGACCCTTGGGAGACTTCCAGTGAAGATTACGAAGTGGAAGGTGCGCATAAAACCCGTCAGCCATTTGCGACCAAATTTCATACTCGTCGAAATCTATCAAATTAACAAAAATTGATGATTGATAGAAAAAAACAAAGAGAATTCAATTCCAAAGTGAGGTCAACTTACATGTGACAGTCACTTTTTTACCATCGTGTACACCCATTTTTCTGTTTGAAAAATACCCTTTCAGAAACCCGAAAGTGAAATTTGAATCGAGTTATCGTTTTTTATAAACGATTTCATTGTGACACAAATGCCAACACAATGCAGGTTACTGCGTACAAATTAATGATTGCCTTATAAAGTCCAGTATTAACACGAAAGTTAGAAAAATCGCGTTATAGTTTTGAATAGATGAATCGAAAACCAGAATAACAATAAGTAGCATTCATGTTTGTGTTATATAAAGAATAATATTTTAATTAATTGTTTGATAACGAGTACTCGCGCGATTGTTCATTTCTCCATTTGAAAAGAACGCCAATTTGTATGCCACATCACGATACCTTTTGAAATATGAGGCATTATAGAATACATATCGGATACTATCGTATACTTAAGGATATTTATAAACATATTTAAAAATGTGAGATATATCACGATAATCGCTTTAAATAAAAATTGAAAAATCAAAGATATTTTTTTTTTTTTAAAAAAAAAAAAAAAAATCCAGAATTGATAAATGTATATCTTACAGAAGAAATTGTAAAATGTATATTATACAAGGACGCTCTCTCTGCTAACGTAAAATTCACAACTTAAGAGTGATTCATAAGATTGCAAGTATGCAATTATTGATGCATGTGAATTAAAAAATGAATAAATATATAATACAAGCAAGAAAGGGAAATGAAATATACAAACAGAATATAACCAACGGAATATAATAAAATGCTTAAATATGTGAAATAATGATTGTGCTACATAGGAGAAATAACTATTTTACATTATATAATTACAAAAAGGCGCTGTCATATGCATAATTGGTAGTATGATCCTTACAATAAAGTGAGGGTCTAATGGTATAACGCTTTAGATTTCCGCGAGTGTTGTGCAGATCACGAAAATTGAACTAAACAAAAATCCTAGCATAAAAACACATTATACACATGCTCTGCTTTGATTTCATTAGTCCAATGAGAGACCCAATAAAAAATACAATCTAACTTAAGAGCTTAACATTCTTGTAAACAAGAAATGGTTTATATAATGTAGAGATTGCATATCATGTTCCCTTTAGGCTGGTATAATAAAAATTCACAATAAAATCAGTGAAAAAAGATTCCACCCAAGTAAATAGATAATCTGAATAGATAGAAGAAAATCTTACCATGAATACGAGTCTCGCTGCACGTTTCCCTCACAATATTTGGAATCCATTTCCACGCTTTCTCCAATACCTCTTCTGAGAACCCATCGCTTTGTTGTCCGTCCCTCTTCCAAACCTCCGGATAATATACAATTTTTTTCAGATATCCTCCTTTCATCGCATATTCAGTCAAAACTTCTATCGACTCATCTTTGATCAGGCGATCCCTGAACAATCCTATCTTCACCAATCTTGCGTTGCATTTCTCGAGGAATAGCCTCAGGCCCTCCGTCGTCATCGAAAAATGAAATCCAAAATATTTTACGCTTGTTGGTATGCTTTCGGCCACGAATTTTACAGTCGCCGAGTCTACATGGCTAATGTAGGTTATATCATCGTGAATATCCCCGAGATCCAGGGTTTCCAGCTTAACCAATCTATTAAGCATCCTTTCCAAGATAGGTGCTCTCAAGTTCGGTCCCTTGATATACAATGTCGTTACATTTGTACAATGCGTGCTGATTATATCCATTAATTCTACAGTCGCTCCGCCGAGAATTAAACTTCGTAAATTCTTATTGACCATCTGAAGAATTATTCCCAGCGTATCTGACCGTGTACTATTAAATGGATTTACGCTCGATAGGTCGGCTTTGCATTTTAGCGTGCTAAAATTAAATCTTGTTGATGTAATTCCATGATCCACAAATGAATACTTACGCGGATTGTAATATCCATTAAACTCCAAAGTTTCCAGATTCTTGCAAGCTTCTAATAACTGAAGGAATTTTTCGGGTATCAATAACCCCTCGTATGTCAGATGAGTCAGACTATTCGCCTGACTACATATTGAGGGATCCATCAAACTTATCACAGAGGGATCCCAGTTATTTTCGATTGCAAGTGATCGTAATTTTTTTTGAGACCGTATTAATTTAGATAATGATTGTATGATAATATGCGGTTCATCCAAATATCCTATCTTAATTGATATATGTTGCAAATTGTGAGTGTATTGAGACATCATGGAGACAAGTTTTGAGACACCCTCGTTGGATGATGCACATCGAACATGAATATCTAATTCAAACTTCGTGATCTTTGATAGTGCATCACGTGCTCCGATGAATAGAGAGATATCGATGAAAACCTTTTCCTCAATGTAGTCGGGACTAATGCTCAGGTTCTCCAAACCGCCAGAATGACGAAAAATCATATTACTTATCACCAGATTGGTGACTTGAAATTTAGGAATCGAGTCAGGGTGACGTGGATTCATAATTGTGATCCAGTCTTTTACGGCCCTTTCCACCATGTGAGAATCAAAATCCTTAAGATGTCTTGTGTAGTCCAATGTTGACTTACGAACATTACGCAAATGAACTCCTGCATCTAACAGACGTGCTATCTCGTTATCCGAAAGAAAGGAGACATAGGTCTGGATCAAGATGGCACCAAATTTTGGAGGCTTGTTAACTGTATGATGGAAAGGCCGACGCCATAACCGTGGTATGACAAGTCGACAAACGGAACGATTAACTAAAAGTAATGAGTAAAGTGCTGACGAACTATCTTCTAAATAATCCAAAACTTTTTTGAAACAACCATAAGGTATTCGAGATTGAAACATTTCTTTGAATTTATTAGAAAATCTTCTTTCCCCGCTAAAATCAATAGATGAATCCTGTTTTATATTCCATTGAGCGAAAACGATGTCTCGTGGAATAGGGATATCATATCTTGATAAATCTGTTACTGCATTCTGTTTGAAAAGTATCGGTGAATTCTGATTGTCGTCCTTTGGGGTAACAGGAGGAGTGATATAAGGATGATCGTCAATTTGAGCTCGTTGCGATTCCTTCAGGTTTTCTCGAAAGGAATCTTCAGAAATGGTGCAATGTTGAAAATTATCTTGAATGTGTTGAAGGATTTCGTCATCTCTCATGTCTGGAGATCTACTTCCGAACTGATTCTCCTGTTGAGCAATAGGGCTATCTGGAGGAGTAACATTTTGTCTTATGATTTGTGTATGATTCACTCTTGAGCTATTTGCGGAAATATCTCTTCGAGTAGTCGTTAAAGTATTTCTTTGTGCACTCTTTGAGATAGCTTGCCTCGTCATGATGTCTCCAATGGTAACAACCGGTGAGGTAGAAGGAAGAAATGAGATTCAAAAAAAAAAACAAAAAAAGTCAGCCATTTAGAAAATAGAAGATTTGCACGTTCTGTTGCATAGAGAGTTGCATACTTTAATATGATGCATACAAATCCTTCCTTCTTTATATACGTGCGTAGAATCTTTCTGATCCTTGACTGCAGAATAATAAGGATGGTAGGGTCCTATTATATTAAAATTCACACTGCGATGCGCTGTGTATGCTGGATTGGGGGCGTGGCGTAAAATGCAAAATTGTTTCAACAAGGGATTTTATTATAAATTCCGAAATGATTTGTTTTCTGCATACAGCAAATTGAATTTAACACGCATGGTAAAAACGGATATGTATTGATTGAGTATCACGGGTTACCATGTTCGGATTATTGTAATTCTTTAGGTTGTCTGATTTGCAAATGTTCAGATGATACACGTATCTCCGATCATAAAATGCAACTACAATACTTTCACATGATTCTTTCGATTCAACATATCACGACTAATCTCGTGACTTCCGTAGTAATTAACCCCCCCTCGCCTGAAAATAATAAGGGATAGCGTCAGCTCAAAGCGGAGCCAGACTGCCATCCAAATACTTCAAAAATTATGCCGGCAAAATGTATTGATGACCATTCTGCACAGGCAAAATTGCCTGTGTGAGATTCGATGAAATCCCATTATGGAAATTCCACCGCTCACTCGGCCCTTTTAAAGAAAAAAGAATGTAAGAATTGGAGGTTTTACATTATGTTGATCGTTGAATTATGGGACCATGAAACATACATTATGGTTTGCACGTGATTTAGAGTGCAAGTCAAAAAAAAAGTAATTGTTTTTTACTTTATAACTATTATATTAATTATGATATTTAATATTATAATTTTATTTAAATACGTAATTGTTTTCGATTTATAATTAATTTTTTACAAAATTGAAAAATTATTTTTTTAATACAAATTATTTTAAATTCTTTAAATTTTATTACAAATACTGTATATTTTTCGATATATTGTGATTAAGAAAATTTTTAATTAATCTATATATAGATTATTTAATAAAAGGTTAAAAACTTTTTAATACATAAAATTTTAATTATAATAAATTTTAAAAATATTTTTTTATTGTTTTTTTTATTTAAAAATATACGTATATAATTATTGCGTCTTTGTTTTTATTTGATTATTTTAAATACTATATTGATAATTTTAATTATTAAATATTGATTCAAGATTTTTTATTAAAAGTAATATTAATACGTTATTAATAATTTCAAGTATTAATTATTAATTTAAGATTTTTTATTAAAAATAATATCAATATCTTATTAATAATTCCAAATATTGATTACTAATTTGAAATTTCTTATTAAAAACAGTATCAATATTTTTATTGATATTATTTCAATTATATGATGCTTATAAGTTTATACCTATATTATAGGCTTTAGATTTTATTTATTAAATAAAAAATATCATATTATTACAAATAAATATTAAAAAAAATTATATAAAAAAATTATTATAAAAAAATTATTTTAATTAATTTTATTTAAATTAAATTATATAATTTTGAATTATATTACAAAAAAGTAAAAAAGTGTTTTAATATAATTTTATACATAATATATTACAATAAAAAACAATAATGATATAACAATTTATTATAATATAACTGATATATCAAATTAAATAAAAGTTTATTTATAGTAATACAAGGTATATATAATTATATTAAAAAAATTAATATGAAATTTGTTTGTTATTTTTTCTTATTATTAATTTATAGTATCATTTTATCAATTACATTAATTTTTTTAAAATATGTTTATATTTTTTATTTAAAAATTATATTGATTTATAAGTATTTTTATAACTTAGAAATTATGATTGTAAAAAATTTTTATATAAAACTTAGAGTTTATAATTTTTATAAAGTAAAATATGCTAGTTTACTATTTGTACAAAACCTATTCCATGTAAAAAACCTTTGTTCAGTCCTTAAATACATGTTTTAGAAATCTGATGATAAATCTCATTAGCTTTGTATACCTTTTTCCTCCACAAATATGTGATCATAAGACAAAGGAAACTTGATTGCTGAAATTGATAAATATAGAGATAATCTTGTGACGTTTATATCCTCATCATTCTTTTTGCAACACACTGTACATGTACATGTCTTTTAAAAGTTCAAGATCATCTGTATATACTGTGTATCAATATATATTTAAAATCATATAAGGTTTTAGAACGGGATCCCATGTGATATTCAAATCACAACCGTATAGTCAATATCACGTCCATTCGAACATCAATTTAAGTCGAACTACGAAAAGATTTTTTACACTAGAGAACAATAATTTTGCTGAAAGAAGTCATATCATATCCAACTTTTGGAAATATTGTCTTCAGGAAGATCTTTTGGTCTTGAGGATAATGATGAAAAGTAGGCCAAAATGATTCGTCTTGTAATCGTGAACTTTCGCCCTCATCAATACAGACTTCTTCGTATATCGTCATCGCCATCCATCAAATAGTTCGTACAACTTCTATAACTTTCATCATCTGCATAGCTTGAGCTTGTACTCGACGTTCGTGTGTCATCGTGCTCATTAACTGATGATATGCGTCTGTGGTTCGATGTGAATGCCGGTGGAGAGGATGGAGATAGGGAAGTTGATAGTAAATGGTTTCTAAGGTTTGATGGTAGCGAGCTTGTCGATGAACTTAATGGTAATGACGAGGAACTTCTGTAGCTCGGAAGTGAATTTACCAGCGATGTTGATGCTGGTCTTGGTGGGGGTTTTTGTAAGCCAAGTGATAATGAAGTTTTAGAAGGGGTCAAAAATTTCGAGTTCCGCCGTGATGAATTAGGTCGTGAGTTACTAAGACTATCTAAAACTAACGTTTTAGTAGAAGAAATATTTGAATTTGAGATTTTATATTCAGGATGATCCAGTGAACTCATTGATCCTCTCGATGATTGTTGGTTCGTGGTGTCAAATGAAATTTTAAAATCAGAATTGGAAAAATCATGACCAAATTCAAGAGGTTCAAAGTCTATGATCTTACTGTGCGAGTGACTCTTTGCCTTCGTGGAGCTACTAATACTATACTTGGAACTATTACGACCTAAATTACTTCCGCCAGTAACCGTCTGATCCGAATGTTTACCAAAGTAACCACTTGGAATATTACTAATTCGATTCAATGATCTTTTGCTTAGAAGTCTGCTACCAAACAGCCCAATCATATAATATCGAGGATAGATAATCAATATCGTTATTATCCACAATATCAGGGAACTGAGATTACAATGGATCATTAATAAATCCGAAATAAATTTTGAGTTGTTGACAGTTTTTCCTGTGAGAGCGTCAATGTCGAGAATTAGGAGTGGAATGGCGATTAACAAGGCACCTCCTGTTAAGAGCATGTTCATCTCGATAAAATAATTAATCTGAAGGATAGTCTCTTGACCGGTGGTCTCTTGCTGTTCTTGATATTGGATTGACTGAAGGAGTAAGAATAGCTTTCGTTGGTTTCGTAACTACGTATAACCATAAAATAAATAAGTATTATAATTAATCCATCTCTATCGAAGGGAATTAAAATACATTTAGAAATATCTTACCCCAATTAGAAAGATAATTATTAACTCGGCAGAAAATAACATTTGCGGTATAACCTAAAAAAGAATTTGGATTTGGGAATATTAACGAAAGAATTGATTAAAACGTGTCTGAATAGAAAGTACATTGAATGTTACCTCAGTATAAGGGAAGACATCTTTGGTGAGCCAGCGAGCAAGGGGGAACGAAGTCATAGACAAGAAACCCCAAACAACATAAACTTTAAATTCCAATGAGACCATGAATGATCTGCCCCAATGATTCGCGAGATGATTCCAGAACAATTGTAGTAAAAGAAGCGTTGTTCTAATATTAAATTTGGTAATATACAGATTAATTAAACCTCGCCTTGCCTTATTCAACAGGACAAAAGGAACTCACGTTTGAAGGGCAAAATTTATACAAAGTAAATACTCTGTGACGTTCTTAATACGATAGTTTGAAGTTGCCCATTGATCATAATATTTCGGAACTAACGTGGAGTTTTCGTTGTCCATTACTTGGAATAAACCTAATGATTGGAATTTCGTGAATACTTCTTACATTATTTCTGGTTCCGAGGTTCAGTAAAACCGACCTTCTTGATATTTCAAATTTATCCATATCAAATCGAATGCCTAATTATTGAAATAAAATTTATCGAAAAAGAAAAAAAAAAACCAGCGCATTTATACAACAATTTCGGGTACGCACCCCTTGAATAGGCATTATCACCAAAATTGATAATATGACGATAGATTTCAACTCCATATTTTTCAAACGCTTCCATCTTAGATGTTCAAATCTATCGGTTATCCATGCTCGTTGGAGAAACCAAAGGTACACGTACACCTCGATCACCACTCTTTCTATTGTGAAAAGGAGAATAGGAATAGAATAGAAAATCCCACGAACTTCAAGCTTTTTCACGACCAACTCTTACCGACAAAAGTGAATTCACTAATCATGACTCAAAGAGCAGTTTATTCGAT
Organism: Acaulospora morrowiae; assembly: GCA_910591835.1. Taxonomy (NCBI): domain Eukaryota; kingdom Fungi; phylum Glomeromycota; class Glomeromycetes; order Diversisporales; family Acaulosporaceae; genus Acaulospora; species Acaulospora morrowiae. The sequence continues at coordinate 2,725 of CAJVPV010001450.1, read as the reverse complement.
TTCCTAATGTCTTTTTACTGTCTTTATGGAAATAATAATAATAATAATGCGCAAAGGAGAATGGAGCAAGCATTGTGAGATAAAAGTGAACAAAAGAAAGAAAGATGTATATATATTGGGAAAAAAATTCGTACTGGAACAATAGACTCTCACGAAGAAAGGGCGTGGATTTGCAAGTTGTCGAGGGATTGTGATTGTTAATGTAAAGTAAGCGCAAATAACTTATATTTACGTGGATACGTTCAAATCCTAGATGTTGAAAGGATTACATTAACAAACAAAAAACTGCTTCATCCCTTCAAGATGCATCCTAAGGGAACGCAGACCAGCTACAAAAAGAAGTTTTTCTTTCTGTGGAATCAAAGAATCTAAGTTTGATATCTTAAAATTTAATAAAGTTTATTATTTGAAAACATTAATCTCCGTATAATATCTAAATTGATATCAATTAAAAGCTAACCAAAGCTTTCAAGTCATTGGCATTTACACTATCAAATAGTACATAGTATCGACGTTAGAATTCCGTGAGTGACATTGTATATAATTTAGTTAAATCCGTGATGTTTTTTTTTTTTTTTCTTAATTGAGAAAATGAGGTTTTCTCACGAGATTAGGAGACGGGCCCCATGTATTTTCTCTTGATCTTCACTCTTTATATTACAGCACCGCACATCTTTCCTGAATTTCACCATACTTGAATGAGATAAATTCTTCTTATTATTTAAAACGAAAGATTTACTTCAAGAATGTGCAGACACCAAAGATTTGCATGAAAGCTATCTTAACTTTAAATATGCTTCGCATGCATTGTACGCCCCCTACCGGACGTCGATCAATTTGGGTAAAATTTTCAAACGAAGAAAATCATTATAAGTTCCATAAATTTTACATTGTTAGAGTTAACAAAAGCTAGGATTTTCAAAAATGTCTGAATTTTTTTTTGCAATGATACAAAAACATAGAGAGTTGTCAGAAAATAAATGGATTCAAATTACCATAATAGACATTTAATATACCTAAATCAACGGTTCATAATGTAATAATTCATTTCAAAAAAAAACTGGTGAAACAAAACCTCCGACTCAAAAAGAAATGTCTGCTATATCAACAGACTATAATACTCAACACTTAATTACAGTTACTTTATATAGTGGATGGACAAAGGTTTGAATTTTATACATGTGTTCATATTTAATTCAGACATTTTTTAAAAATCATATTATGTTTATATTACTAAGTAACAATTAGTAAATAATTCTTTTATGGTAATAAGGAAACATGTACAGACGGATAGCACAGCATTAGGGTGATTGTAAAAAAATTTTAGACGTACAAAAGTTTTGATCATAATAATAAAGCTTTAGTTATATACAAAGCAATTATTTGTTAATAATAAAAGATTTTCCTTTTTGTGTTGTTTATTTATTTAAGTAAGAAATGGTATGAAAATTTGTTTATACACAAAAATGGGTCACAAAAAAGATCTTACAAAAGAAGAATGCTACATGATAAAAAAACTCAAAAAAGAAAGAATGTCTGTTGCTAAAATTGCCCAAATAATTGGATAATCAGCGACAGCAGTCAAAAATTGTATTTGTAGGTGGAAATCAGCCAATCGTACCGATTATTTCAAAAGAAAGAATAGTGCAGCTAAATCAATTATCAACAAACATCTCGAACACTGAATTTTACATGAAATTAAATCAGATCTATCATTAAGAAAAATAACAAAACACAAACTTACTGTCTAAATTTCACGTAAAACTGAAACTCCTATGTCTATGTATACTTTAATGAGAACTTTAAAAAAAAATGGTATCAAATCTTATATTACATATAAAAAGCCTATGATAAGTGAAGCTAATCATTTAAAATGATTAAAATAGGCCAGAAAACACTTGAATTGGACTAAAGAAGATTGGAAACGAATTATATGGACAGATGAATCCTCCGTAAGCACCAATTCTAATGGAAAAATTCGGGTTTGATGTCATAAAAATGAACTTTATGACCCAAATTGTACACAAGCAACCGTCAAAAGTGGTCGCAAGTCAATTATAGTTTGAGGATGTGTTAGTGGATATAACTTGCATCATTTAATACATGTTTCATTTCACATGAACAGAGAAGAATATGGGAATCTTGTTTTGGACATTATTTATCCAATACTTTTAATTTCTAATGAAGGAATATTACAAGAGAACAATGCTCCCATTCACAAATGTAAATTTGTAAATGATTTAAAATCCAAACTTGAAATTACATCCATAGAATGGCCACCACAATCACCGGATCTTAGTCCAATTGAAAATGTATGGAGAAAAGTCAAATCTTGGATTAATAAGAATAGAAAACCATATAACAAATCTAGTTTAGAAGAGGCTATTACTGCGGGGTGGGAAAATATTGAATTAGACAAAATTTATAAATTTATAGATACTATGCCTAAACATATAAGAGAAGTAATAAAAAAAAAAGGTTATGCAACACATTGATAAACTTTTTTTTAAATAATAAAAAAAATATATTAAAATTAATAATTTTTGGTCATATAAAATCGCCTTAATGCTGTGCTACCCATCTGTACAGTCCCCCTAATAAATAAAGAACTACTTAAGAATTATTATAATTAAACAAAAATAGTTGTCATATATTAAACTTTTTATTTTATTAATAAAAACAACTTTTATGTATTAAGTAAACTTATTCTTTATAATGATTTCTA
>CAJVPV010001449.1:0-15850 GCA_910591835.1 Acaulospora morrowiae | reverse complement strand
AATATTTTGCCTCTTGAAGGACTTGAACTCGGATTCATGTGATAGTGACCTATGGAGCTTAACCACTAAGCTATAGACCCATAGGTCTCTATTATTTTTATTTATAAATCTCAATACAATATAATAAACATTTCATCTTCACTAATATCAAATAAAATAAAAATTTCAAGAAATAATAATAATAATAATAATAATAATAATAATAATAACTAAAAAACAAACTTTTTTTTTATAATACTGTTACTTAATCTCTATTTATAATAATCACAATCAATATTTCAATACTTTTTATAAAAACATTTATTTAAAAAAATATTAATTATTTACAATATACAGTATATTCAATCTTATTCCTAATTATTATAATTTCACTTTTCAAACTTTGAGTAAATATTTACAATTACTTGATATTATTTAACTAATATACTAGTTTAATTTTTTTTTTAATAGAAATTAAATGATTATTATAAGCAAGTTAATATTTAACTTATTGCAAATTGCATATAAAAGATATTTATTTTTTTACAAAATATATATATTACTATATATAAATAAAAAATAAATCATATTTATCTATATAAAATTAAAATTAAAAATTAAAATAAAATATATTAATATATACAATTTGTTTAAAAAATTTTTAAATAAATTTTTAATTTATATTTATATTCATAATTCAATAAATATATATACAGTATATATTTTTTTTAAGATAAAAAATACTAGATATATTATATTTTTATTGAGTTATTTATATCTAATTACATTACATCAAAGATTATTTAAGTTAATTCATATCCAACACCTGCTTTAATCCAACTATATGAACTTTATATTATAGGAATGGATTAGATGAAACTAATTTTTAGGAAATAAGAAGTTCTATCATTAGTTTAAACTCATTTAAATCTGTTAGTCTAACTATATTATTAGAAGTATATATCTTTCAGAATTAATTAAAACTTCCAGATTACATGTTTGATACTTTTCACTTAAAACCTTAAAGAAGATACTGTACTTTCTGTCATTATTTGTAGTTTCAGATTTTTTTTAGAAGTTCTTTTCTTTTAAGCAAGTATCAAATTGAAATTATATATATGATATAAATTATTTGACTGTAACTCAATTGCCAAAATTCTCAAAATAATTGTATATGACTTAATTATTTTATATATTTTAATAGTGATTCAGTTAATTATATTGTTATAGCTATCGGCGAATCTGTCACTAATGAAAGTTAAGATTTGTATAATAATAATAAGTGTTTATTGTTATAGGTAAGGCAGAATTAATTATAGCTAAAAAATTAATTGGTTTTTTTTCTTTATTAATAACATAATATTTTCATACAATAAATTCAATAATTATATAAGAAATAACAATGAGAAAATAAAATAAACAAAAAAAGAAAAGTAAAAGAAAAATAAAATAATCTTTAATTAATTTATTAATAATAATATTTTCTTCTCCTTTAACTTTGCTGAACTAAAAATCAAAGTATAATAGAATCAATTTCAATTATTATATTCAATATAGAGATTGATAATAATTAGGCAAAGAACTATAAATAATATTATTTGATATTTTCAAAACATTTGACTCAGTCAATCTTATCAATTTTAAGCTACCATGAAAATAATCAAACTTTTTATTCAAATTATTTTTTTAGTACTAAATCTTCTTTAGAACAAAGAACTTTAAATAATTTTATACTATAAGCTTACTGATTTTTTTATTATAAACAATAAAATTAATTAGAATAAAATCCTGGCTACTTTCTTATGAACCATTTTTTATAATCTATAATTATTCAAATATCAATCTTACTTTTTTCACAATTAAGCTTTTTGTTTATATGGATAATGTTATCTTATTAAATCTTTCCATTAATGCCTTATAAGCTGCTACTAATATATTTTATTCATTTTTCAATCTTAATTTCATCAAATATAATAAGAAAAAAATACAACTAATTATCAATCTTAAAACAAAAAATATACACAGAAATCAAATCTTGCTTGTTGAAAATAAACTGTTACAATTCAAACCTTATTATAATATAATATATTATTTAAGAATTTTTATCTTTAACAAATTATCTTATTTTCTTATCAAAATAAAACTTAAAAAAAAATAATTTCATTAATACAATATCTAATCAAAAAAAGTGAAATAGCTTTATTATAAAACAAGCCTTCCATTGAATCATCCAGTACAATTAAACTATATCATATATATAATACTTCTATTTCAATAGATTCAGAGCTTAATTTTCTGCAATTCAAAATTAATTAAATAATTAAAAACAAAATAAAGTAGAAAGAACAATTTCAAACAAAGTTTTATTTTTATAAGCAAGATTTAATATCAAACTTGAAAATAAAAAAGATTTCACAGCCATCAAACTTTTTGTTATCAAACTTTCAAATATCAAAACTCTTTCTTATATTAAAAAAAAAATTAAATCTATATATGCTATATATGCAATTTGGTCATGTTCTATTTGCAATCCACAATATTTTAAAAAAACTTGATTAATAACTACAACTCATTTTGTATAAAAATTCAAAATCAATATTTGCTCTTCTTCTTGTTTCTTTCAAATTTCTAATAATGAATAATTACTTGATTTTTTTTCAAGATAAATAAATCATCTGCTCTTATATTTTACTATTTCAATATCAAAACAATACAAAATACTTTTATCTTTGATATTAATATTAATTTTTCTTAAAAAGAATTATATATCCACAGGGGTCATACTTTAATAAAACTTATATTTTTCTGGTTAAGAGTATACTTGATACAAGCAATACAATCATTGATAACTTTTTGCTTTTATCAAATTATAGGCCATAATTCTAGACATATATAGACAACTTTAACAATCTCAATCTGATTAAAATTAGATATAATACTATTGCTGATCAAATAATTTTAAGATCTTATTTTATCATTAACAATATTAAACAAATTGAAAAATATTACTGCAATATTTAATTCTATATCAAAACCTTTAACATCAATTTATTTAAATCTATTTAAATTATAAAGAAAATAACATTTATTTTATTTTTAATAACTTGTAAGAACTAAAAGAGGCTCTTACTTTTAAATCTATTAATATATCAGTTTTATCAATATCTTATCTACTTTTTTTATTAAATTCAAATAATTATAAAATATATTTTTAAATTATGATTTTATTATTATTTACAATTCATTATCACATCTTTCCTATAGCCTTAATTCAAATCTTCTATTCTTTTTCTGGCCTATTCTCATATTACTACTTTCTAATACTCCATCTTTTTACAATTACATGCTTCTTCTTTATAAACTTGATATTTATTTTTCTAAATATATCAATTGCCAAATTAAATTTTCTTATAGTAAATTCATTGCAACAATAAATAATTAATTAAAATCAAACAAATTATTCTCATATGAATTTTTTACAAAAACTTATTCCTTTCTTAACTCTCCAGGATATCATAACACCTATTTTGACTATATACCAGTCCAAACATAATATTTTATTATCAATTAATTAGAAATATACAAATAGTATTACTTATTGAATCAAGTTTGTGAATTATTATATAAACCTTTTTAATTTTCTTCTTAGCAAATTAGTAATTTACAAACCTATAACTCTAATTGAATTAAATATTATTAACAATCTAACAAGAAATTTAGAAAAAATAAAAATTACAAATACAGATTTTTAGTTGTTTTTAGAACAAAATTCTTGTGAATCAATTTTTATCAAAACCAAGCTTCACAAAAAATATTTTCAACTTTATAAAGACAACTTATATCTATATTGTGATATATATTCAAAAGATCTTGTTTATATATTCTTTTGTTATTGCAGTTTGTTTATAATTAAGAAAAAAAGATATAAACTTAATATCTTTATTATTACTAATATTTCAAAAAAAAAATACAACTTATATAAAATGAATTTTTTTTTTATTATTAACTTATCTAACAATATACTTTCCAGTTTATTCTTGAAAAAATTTTTAGATTCCTTTAATATTTTTTTAAAAAAAAGAAATCTTAAACTATTTTTTTAAAATCCTATACAAATTTGAAAACAATATTTAACAACTATTACAATATCGATATCTTTTAATATTAAATGAAAAAAATCAAAGCTGTTAACTCAACTTCTATTAATCAATCTATTTTAAATATATTTTAAAAAAATCATAAATATTTTAAAATTTTTTAACAACTTAATAATCAAAAAATTTTTATTCCAGCTATAGTATTATTGTTTTAAATAAGCATTAGCTATTTAATATCTTTAACATATAAATATTTATTTGATTTAATGTGTATTAATTATATAGTTATAATAAGTTACAATTAATTTACTTATAGTATTATATACAATATATAAAGGATTATTAATGTAATGATAATAAATTAAAGTTTAATAAATATTTTGTATTTAATGTCTTTTTGTGATTTTTAAAATAATAATAATAATTTTTAATTAATTTTAAACTAATTAATTGATTTTTAATTAAATAAATTAATTTAAAATTTAATAAAAAATATAAATTTTTTAAAAATTTATATTAAAATTAAAAATTAAAAATTTTTTAAAATGAATTTTATAAAATAAAAAACAAAAATATTTTTTATAAAATTAATTTATATATTATAAAAAAACATTTTATAATTTTTTTATTATTTAAACTATTTTTTTTCAATTTTATAAATAATTTTTTTTAAAAAATTTTTTATATGGTAAAAATTATTTCTTTGACTATAATTTAATATAAATTTTTAATCAAATTTTTTTAGTTTAAAAATCAAATTTTATGATAAATTTATTAATAAAGTATTAAAAAAACTTAATATTTTATTTATATTTTAAAAAATATATATTTAAAGTTTTATATTAAATACATTAATAATATTTTTTAAAAATAAAAAATTATAAAAAAAATAATTATTTTTTTTTTATTATAAACAAGTATTAAATGTAAGACTTTATTAAACACAAGTTTATAGCCATTATATTAATAATTTTTATATAGTTTGTAAATTAATTATAGTCTATTGCAACTATTTATTAATATCAACTGGTATCAAGTAGATAGGTTTATATTAATAGTAATAAAAAATAATTATTAGATTTTAAAAAACTTTATATTTGTTTATAATTTTTTTAGAAAATTTAATTTATTTTAATAAATTTTTAATTATTAATTATTAATAAAAATTCAAACCTATTAATAAAAATATATTTCAAAATAAAATAAATTAGCAAAAAACATTAGCTCTTCAAAATAGATAGTGACTTTTTTTTGCTTTAAGATTTTTTATTAAACATATTTATTTATAATAATAGGTTAACACGTATATAATTATTTTTCTATCATAATATAAAAACATGTAATATCAAATTATTCTTTTAATAAAAATCATAAAAAAATATTTCATTAACACAATATATATATATTAAAAATATATAAACACTAGAATCATGATAAATAACAATATAATATATGTAAATCATGATATTTTAGAACTAAAGTTTTGATGCTTGGCTTTAAAAGAATCGTATTTTTATTTTGATTTTTAAACTTATAATTTTTATATGATCCATCGTATACAATATAATAATAAATTCAATGAGTAAAATATCGAGATGTTTAATTTGTTAAAATAGTTTAATATGGGGGTTTTGTACTAAATAATAAATTTGTCATTGATGAAAATTAAATAGTTTTTTGAATTGCAAATAATAATAATGATTTTTTTTTTAATAAAATAAAATTTTATAATTAAAAAAGAAATTAAGAAACATTTCTCGAGTAACGATATAACAAGAATAATTCTAATGGAATTGAACAAGAAATAATGTAGTCTTAAAAAAGAATCAAATGCAACACCGTGAAAAAGAAACCCGAGGATATCAGTATATTTTTGAAGGTTATTTAAGAAAATACTGTATATCATTAAAATATAACATGATAACAAAACGCATTAACCAAATATTATTCTTTTATCCAAACCCGGAATGTCGAGGTTATTCTTTTCGATTTATTATTATTTGTTCTGTCATACAATCGTTAATAGGAAATATCATAATCTACAACAATAAATATTCATGATATATGTTCTCGTTATTTTGTAAAATTCACATCTAACTTTGAATGACTAGTTTGTTGCCGTTCCAATCCATACTCATGCAAATTTTTGCAATTTTCGACCTTCACTTTTAAGGTAAGTAGAATTGAGTTAAAAAGAAAATAAACAACAACACTTCATTGTCTTGAATATTTTTAGCCATTGTCATTATAGTGTAAATGATGACATTGATGTATCAACAGTACTAGACAATTTATTTTAGCAAGGCATGAGTTTTTTATTAGCTATAAAAGATAAGATAAAAAGAGCAAAAACGTTATATAAGATCACGTGATTTCAATCGCAACCATATTAATGTTAGTATAAAAGTTCAAATTAACAGTTTAACAAAAGACAGAAGATACAGTACTTTAATGAATATCATGATTTCTGAAATGCGCCGAGAATGTAGAAAAAGGTTTAGAAAATAAAAGTTCGAAAATGGTTTAGATGGATGATGATGGGGGCAGATAAGTGTATCGTGAAATGTGATAAAAGATAATGTATACAATATATGGGTAATTCTTTTCGAAGGCGGACAGGGATTTTTTCGGTCACTATAATTGTGATTCTAAAATTTACATTGTGTAAGTATTGGTTAAAAGTAGGGACCGAAAAAAATCATATCTAGCATTTTTGCTGCCTTCAAAAATAATTACCCATATACGTACAGAATATACAGTATTTGATGACAATCGCAGTCAGATAGGATGTTTTTACAACAAAAGATAAAGAAACTTGGAACAATTAAGTTAAAAAGATAGTCGAGAAGATCTCAAATAGACCAAATTAGATCGCAAAATAACTGCTCATAATAATTCACTGTTAAGTTGTGTACAAGCTAAACATCGAGCTTGTTACTAGTCTTTGACAATATTTTCGTGTGACCTGTAAAAAACTGTAATTCGAAAAGCTAACTTGGTCTATGCCTCTTTTTTCTTTTCGTTTTTCTCAGTTCGATATATAAGTGTTACTGTATGTGAGTTTCAAATTTTTTTACACTTTACATGTATACTTAATATTCACCGTTGTCCCTATTGTTTTTGCTCCTAAATTCGCCCACTACAATTGATACAACAAATGTATGTCTGTCAACAGCGGTTTCTGTTAGTTTTAGTCTTCGCGAAACCAATCGCCGATCACGTGCATTGACTTGCAAAAAATTCCTAAATAGGATTCCCTTTATTTGGAAATTTTAAAGATTGATATGCGGAGCTCGCGTTCCTTCCTTAAAAAAAAAAAAAGAATCTTTCCCGTCTACCACATTTAATTTTATGTGCCTATCATCATCACACCCCTTCTTTGTTGCAAATAAATATTCTGTCTTTGAGGTAACCCTCAGAATTAACTCAATAACAATGGCACCGAATTGAATGTAACAACAAAACTATTTCTGATTGAAGACGTGAATACATGTCACGATTTCTTAGATGTTAAATGTTTTATCTACTGTAGTAGATGACACCTTGCACACTCGACTGTCATCGTCGCGCAAGAATGACAAAATTGCGTGAATTGTTCACGACAGTCGCGTGAGAATCAATACGGCATTCGCTATGATATTTCCATATCAGAATATCAAGGATGAATCGAGGAGTAATGAGGAATGTTTTTAATTTTAATGTAAATGTTTTTTTTATTAATGTACACATGCATATTTCCCTAGCCCGCGTGTAACATTTTTTACTCCTTTCACATCTGTAATTAGCAATAATAAATGTTACCAAACTCTTTTTCATTCCCTCAATCGATAAGATTAACTATTGGAGAAGTGTTTCGTTTCTTATTGAGCATTCATCCATCGACTTTCAGCGCACCGATTTTCAAATTAAATGTCCCACATAATAGACACGAGAATAAATAATTAAGGTTTACAACTGAGGTGAATGACGTGTATCTTACTTACGTAATGGTCGTGTTATACATACTATATATAATACAGTATTACATAATCACGCTGTTTGCTAATTTTGCTAATTTTACTAATTTTACGCAGAGTTGTATGCAAGAGTCAAGTCATGTGCTCCTCGACTTTGTCCTATTATGGTTGGTATCTTGAGTACATGTATGAACCAAAATGAGACAATAATATCAGTGATCTCATTCTCTCGTTCGTATGCGTGTGTACTGTGCACAAAAAAAAGGATCTCTTGATCAATATTTGATCGATTCTACTAAACGTAGCACGCATGTCCGGATTTCATCAAGTATTTTCACGAATACGGAAAGCAGTTATGATCTCGTCTTGGTCACTTTTCAACGTGACCGGATGATCAACACATTTGTTTATCCTTGTGCGTTGGTTCATTTTGGCTAGTATTTCCATTCATTCCTTAATATGTAGCACCCTTCGTTTTTGCATCACCGAGGGTTTGATTGACCTCTGGTATTTGAATTTTTTAAATAGCAATCTGGTCTCCATTGAAAAAGAAAAAAAGAATTTAATTTAAAAAAAGAAAAAAAATCCTAGAACATAACAAGTTTTTTTTTTTAAAATTATCGTAAGAACCCCCTAATACGTAAATGGTCATTCAACCTCCATTTTTAGTTTTAATAAATCCATCGTTAACTTACTCATTGTGATTCAGAAAACGAAATCAGCCAAAGGCGTATAAGGACAACGACAACAACAACAACAAAACTTACATTGTACTTTGTGTGATTCATTATGGCTTGCAAAAAGAAAGTTAAAGTTATCCGCTACATGTGCGACAACATGATTGACGGGCACGGCGATGCTCTAATGAAGTAGATTGTTGTCATAGACTAGTTTTCAGACCAGATTTATCCTGTGAAGCAGGATCACAAGCCAGCCTCGAAATTTCCTTCGAGTCTCTCACGTGTAAATTTCCTATTTTTCCGGAGGCTAAGCCCAATATTGCATCGCAAGCACTACTCATACCAAAAAGCCACGCGATAACACAAAACATCACATCTTACTGAGCAATACGGCACATCCCTTATCAGATATTTTTATTTGGAAACAAAAAAATGAAAAACAGCCGTCTGTATTGAATATACTGTATATAATTCGAGATTGATTGCATATTGAACAGTGAATGAAAGCTTATTTATATTAAAGAGTTTGATGTGATGTATGTAATAAAGATAGATAGATAGAAATAAAGAACGAAGCTAATAAAAATTATTGCGACTGGAATGAATAAATAATTTTCTAAAAGTTTTTTTTTTTTTTTTTTTGCGGTTTTCATATAATTTCTGTCTTTAAAGTGAGAGGTCAAATTACAAATATGTACAAATGTAAATCATATAGAATATATATTATACTGTAGTTATAATGTCGATTAGTATTACCATAAGTTAAAGTTGAAAATTTAATGATGATGGTTGGTTGTGTGCGGCATAAAGGAACCGATCTATGAAGCGATAGAAATAAATGATAGAAATACAATTCCCTACTACTCTACTATCTCATCACTCTCTGACCACCAATAAATTGTTCTTCTTTTCGCGTCTATATCGAACGTATGATGCTCCACCTTTTCTTCCTACTACCTTTCTCATACTTAATCGAAATAGAACCCACCGATCCCACTCTTGAGTTTATCCTCAACGAATTAAATAGACTTGACATCTTGCTGGTATCCGATGAGTTCTTATTATTCGTCAGGTAATTTAATGCCACCAAGTTATTTATCTTCGCCGCGAAATCTAGCAAATGTAATCCTCGAAATGTTGTTGATGTGGTATCCGCCCCTCGCTTGATCATCAGTTCGATGATATCCAATGGTAGGTCCATGTAAATCGCAGCAAACAGACAGTTCGGCAATGATGATCCAGAGATTGTGAGTGTGGTGTCCGGCAACGCTGAATTTGGATCAGCTCCGTATTGCAGTAGAAGCTTTATTATGGTAAATATGTGTCGGTTTTCGTCATCGCGTGTTGTCGTGCGCAGCAAATCCAAGCATTGGTGCAACGGTGTGGCACCAAGTTTGTCCGGTATATTCGGGTTAGCTTGGTTCTCCAATAAAGCCAATATCACACCCGGTTCTTTACGCTTCCAGATTGCCTCGTGCAATGCCGTCCATCCAAAATCGTCCACGGAATTTATATCCAAATTGTTGGAATTCAACCATTTCAAGGCGGCCCGGAAGTTGTTGTGCCTTGCCGGTTTTTGTTGAGAATGATTTATGCCTGTCACTTCGAACAAATCATCATTCCAGATTAAACTATGAAACACCGACTTGGATTTATAGGCCTCGCGTAACGTGAGATCTATCTTGCGCCTTTTTAGCTGGTCAAACACTTTCACGATGCTCTTGCCCGGACAATATCGTGCGATCAGTATTACTTTTGGCTGGTTATTATCAAACAACGGCGCGTTTGCGCCTATGTTGAGATATTCGCTGTTGTTTCCTCCGATCACCGACATCGAATGATGAAGTTGCAAATGGGCGCTTTCATGTGCCCTTTGCAAAGATTTCCTGGGTGTTCCGAAGCTTAAGCTACGTGCCTTTACGCGACGTCGTGAATTTAGTGACACACCACCAACCTTGATTGAGTAGATAGATAGATAACGATTAGATCAGGAAGTCGATAATTTATCAGACAACAACACAACACGTCAAAACAGCACTCACCAGAGGTACCGAGTTTACTTTTCTCGTGGGTCCCGAATATCCTTTCAGCTCATCCTTGTTGATGACATCATACTCGGAAAAATCACCCATCGAATCCCTCCATCCTATGGAATCTACACGCGGCGAAATCGCGGGTACGAGCAAAGATGGAATGTTTTTTATGGCATGGTGACGTGGGTTCGCTTGATATGGGATGTCTGCCGGTGGTTTGGTGAGGACCTTGGGGAATTCCGATCGAATGTCGATAAGCAGTTTCATCACACTTTCGATGGTCGGTCGTTTTGACGGATCCGCATCCCAACAACGTCGGTATAGTTGAGTGTATGAGATCGGTGCACCGGAAATTACCGATGAGTCTCGGTCACCGTTGACAATGAGGTTGATCAATAATTGATAATTTGACCCAAACAACTCGAATGGTGGTCGACCGCATGACAACTCGGACATGATCCCACCAAAACTGTAGATGTCGGACCGCCTATCTAGGCAATAGGATTGATCTTTTAGGTAGAGCGGTTCGATGAAAGGAATCATCTCGTTGAGGTGCGCCAAACTTGACGAACAACCAAAATCCGAGATCACCATATGCCCATCCTGTACTAGTATGTTATTCGGATGCTATATGTTGACACGTAAAAAATCGAACACTTTGGTGAACACGAATGACACGATGAATCATGAGTGAACCCGTTAAATGATCATCAACTTACAAGATTCCTGTGCGAAAGACCCATGCCATGTATGTGATGCAATCCAGATGCGATCTCCTCGGAAAATCTTATTTTGTCATTCCACGACAAAATAGAATTTTGTTGCCTCAAATATTGTCGAAGATTCCCTCCGGTGACGTATTGAGTTACCGAGAATATGCCATCATTTTCTGGAACTAGAGTAATGAGAATGAGAATAAGAATTTTGGTGAACAACGCTTCCGACGAATGTTTATGTTTTTCTCGATAAATAATTATTATGCCTCACCTTTGGTCAAACCAAAAAAAGTTATAATGTTTTGATGAGGATGAAGCTTGGACAGTAATGTTAACTACATGATCGAATTGGAACATGGATAGTTGAAAAAAAAAAAAAAAAAATTCGGTATTTTCATTAATAATGGGACCGAGAATCAACAGACCAGAAATCACTCGAAAAAACTTTGATCACCAACCTCGTTTGCAAGTGGGTCGATAACACTTGAATCGCGGTTCTCGCCCTCATTCGCCTGAATATTTTCTTCACTCGGAACATTGAGTTTCACGGATTTTAAAACCACGGCAATTTTATCGTTTCCGAAAACGGCCCAAAACAATTTACTACCACTGCCATTGCTGGTGTGGCTTTGCGAATTTTTTGTGATCAAAGGAGTCAACTGTTCAAAGGATTCATATTCAATGAACTTTAGTGGATCCGACCGGCCGTCTTCAAATGACCTGATTTCAGAAGGGGTGCTCATTGTTTTGTTATGATTCTATTCTAGTCAAGTATCTCAATGCGAGGAATTCTCAAAGAGATGATTTCGTTTAGTAAAGAAATTATAACGCAAGATCACGTCACTAATGCGGAACGCGAACCAAAAGCAAATGAAATAATTTATTGAAACGTGATGATGTTCGAAAAATGCTCTTAACTCAAAGGAGGGAAAGATAAAGTTGCCAAAATGACTATTTGGATAGATATGAAAAAATAAAAAAAAAATAAAATTTTTTTTGAAATGAAATTTTGATGAAAGAAAGCGAATTAACAAATTTTGTAAACAGTAAAAAAAAAAGCAAAACCAAAAAAAATTTTGGGGAGATATCAGCACTTATACTTTTTTTCAATGGTTTGTATATTTACAAGGTTATACTATTTATACATTACTCTGTACATACTGTATATAAAATAGGGGGTATAGTATCTTACTGTATGTGTCACCGGAGTATAGAGTACACCACATAAAACGTTTACATCATGTTTTAAAATAGCTCGAGAAAAAAAAAAAAAAAAAAAATCTCCCAAAAAAAGACAAAAATGTGTCAAAAAAAATATCAAAATAAAATAGCGGATAATTTTGATTCTTGTTTTTTGACAATTATTTTTAGGAACGAATCACACAACCAGACGCATAACGCCATGATGCATACATTGTGTGCTCGTGAAACCAACGGATCGGGAAACATGCTAGGCAAACTGGCACAGGAATGATGGAAGAGAGGAAATTAATTCCACTACACCTCGGCACCGGTAAGATTGTGATCTCCAAGCGTAAGCCTTCCTGATCATCCGAAAACCAACCGTTTACTGAATATTTCTTCGTAGCCATCTCCCGATATATTTAACAAAAAGGGTAGGGTCACCTTGGACAAGCCTCAACAATTTGTGACCTATTGTGCTGATAAAATAAATCACCGGGTTTTATAGCGGTGATACACATCTAATCTCCGCTTGGTTGTCACGTGATTTAAATAAAATGTATGTTTACAAGCAAACGATTTGTTGTGGGGGGCCTTCGTAATTCCGCTCAACATTTCAACAAATACGTATCTTGTGTGACACGTGCATGTAAACAACGTTTCATCACCATTGGTCCATTTTATACCTAGTGGTATCACAAATTTGCACTGAACAATTGGATGGCGGTCCCTCGTTGATGCGAGGGAAATCTTTACCACTAACCGGAACCGTTAATAACGAATTAACGAAATGTGAGCAGAAAAAAAAAAAAAAAAGACCACAACGAAATATCTGGGCATCCCACATATTATATACGACATGTGAAAACCTAGCACTTGGGTTTTCTTTTTGTTTGTATAGGCGAGATACATAAATGTTGGGATGTATTAATGTATGCAAATGCGATGTTGGGGTACGTATTTGCTTACACAGGGATACCTTCGCATATTCAGAACAAGACACTGTATACGAATGGCAAGTAAAGGATTGCATGCGTAGACGAATTCATTGAGATAATCAATCAATTGCTTAGTTCTATGCACCCTGGTAAAAATCGAAAGTCAAGGAGTGTTTCACATTCAAAGCAAGCATGAAACAGATTATCGTCATCTGCAAATATATTAAGTAATCCAAGCAGAAGAGGTCTTCCTATTTAAATTATTCACATTTCAAAGTTTACAAGACCTTAAGAAGTCATTCTGGGTGATTCGGTTTTTGTTCTTTTGACTTTACATGATTGGTTGGTTAAATAAGCTTCATTGAACAGAGAGTGATTAAACGTAAATCATCTTTCCAGACAGCTTATATATATGACCCAGTCCAGAGGCCAAAAAAACACGAGCCAGGGGAATGTCAAGGCTTGCGGATATGTTTGTGTGTCCAGCATGTAGGCGATCGAATTAGAACGACTTTCAGAAAAAAAGAACAAAATGATATCGAGACATCATCAATATTATTATTACTACAATATCATCTCTAAAGGTCTAAGATGTGAATTTCAATTCGTCAATTGGCCATACTGTTTCAGATACTCGAATTATAATTTTTAAAATGCAATTTACCTTTTTGGGGTTCTTAGATGCATTCATTGCAATTCCAAAAGTGTATTTGATAATACCAAAATTATGATAATGTGGTTTTATCTAAAAAAAAAAAAAAAAAAAAAAAAAAAAAAAAAAAAATATCCACGCCACTATAAGAAACAATATTTTTACTAAAAATATAATGCCAATTAGATACCGTATAACGATGCTAATTTAGTTGAATTGTACAATTTTTCTTGGCAATGCATTTTAGCCATAAAAGCAGTAAAATCACTGAATTCAATTGTGCACAATAATTATCAATCGATTTTATTTAGTTTAAATGAGTTTTCGAGTATCTAAGAGTTTGACATTGGCGTGAAAACGATTCTTTATGAGGCTCATTATTCATTATTGAGTTTCTTGATACACACTTATGGAATGTATGTAGTATTCGCTTTTTTTCTTTTTGCCTTGCTATTCAACAAACCGATGTACACAGTGCACGCATTTAAAGATACTGTACATGTATACCCTTGAACTAATAAAATATCATATCATGCGCATATACATTTTTTTATAAATTTTTTATTTATATACTTTATCAACTCACCTACTATATTTTTAAATGCAATGTATCATGACGTTATAATAAATTACATACAATATTGTTACATTGAAATTCATCTTTTTCAAAAAAAATTCCAAAGACCGAAAAAACAATTACATACAGTAGTTTGCTAAGTTTGTTACCTACTACAAGATCCGATGGTTTTTTCAATTCATGATAAAAACAAATTGAATCACACCCATAAATACATGTATATCGTATACAGTATATTTTATGAATAATTGCTTTTTGAAATATCCATCCATCTATCTATCCATCTATCTGCAATTTCATTAGAAATATCAATCAATCATCAATCGATCATTATATCATTATCACTATCATTATTATCATTATTATCATTATTATCATTATTATCATTATCATTAATATCATTATTGTTGTTATTATTGATTTTTTCAATGAGATTTTTTATTAATCGTAAAAAACCATATACAATTATTTTAATATACTGTATATACTCTTAAATTTATATTAATTTATTGTTTATAAAATTATTTTTTTAAAATAATAATTTTTTTTTTTACTTTTACTTTCTTTTTTATATAACAAATAAAAATTAATATCTTGTAACATATTGAATTTAAAATATATCAATTTTATTGTAGCTATGGAAAATAGCAAGTCTATTGATTTTTTATAATGTTGTAATACTAATTGACAAGTTTGTTATTATATTGTGATTATTAATCATATAATGTTAAAAGAAACATTAGATTTAACATAAGATATATATATATATATATTTAAAAATTTAATATATTTGATTTAAAATTTTTTATTTTTCTTTAATTTATTTACATATTCTATATACATATATTTTTATATTAAAATTTTTTTTGTTTCAAGCTTTATTTTTTATATTTTTAATATTCTTAAAATTATAAATATTCTTTTACTTTTTTATAAATCCAATTATCCCTTAATATATTAATCCTTTCCAGGCAAATTTGTCTGCAAAAAATTAATTGAATTTTTTATAATATTGTTATTATATAATTTTATTTTAATAT
>CAJVPV010001448.1:0-15862 GCA_910591835.1 Acaulospora morrowiae | reverse complement strand
TAACTGGCCACAGGTGATGAGAAGTGGAAATCCATGAGGGGCTTGGGTTTTAAGTTCACTGAGATAACCTTTTCAATAATAGTTAGAATAGATAACAGCTTTTTTTTTCTTTTTTTTTGTCAAAAAATTCCTTTTTTATTCCTTTTTCCCCTTGTATAGTTTCTACAAGAAGAGGGTGACACAATTTGGATTTATAGTCATAACTGTGGAGGTGATCTGCAGGTGCTAATCCTATTGGAATTTCATAAATTGCATCTAGAGGCTTCAGCTAAAGATGTATAAATTGGATTGGAGAAATTTGTACTTTGCATATATTCTCGTATGTGTAATGGTTTTCTATGATTTAATAAATAAATGACACCAACCTGATTGTGGGATTAAAAAAAAAATAATACTATTTGTCAATTAAACTTTAGTTATAAATTAATATAAAAATTTTTTTTAAAGTAAAACGTGCTCAAGGCATGTGATCTTTATTGATAAATTTATATATTTAGATAGACACTAAGTGTCTTTACAAATTAACAGGAAATCGGTGATACATGGATATCTATTATGTCTCTATAGCTAATCTGTAAATTAATATTACATTAGTACATATATTGTTATAAAACAAGTTATGCCAATTACTTATATCCAACTATGCATTCATTTAAACATCCTGAGATATGCTTACATGTCAGGTGGAACTTTCCGCAGGGAGGAAAATCCTATTACTAGTTTAAACCCATCTAACTATATATGTTTCCTTATTACTATAAAAGGAAATTTGATTAACAATATGATTCTAAATTAAATACAATTTTGAATTATTTACTAATTGTTACTTAGTAATACGAACATAATATGGTTTTTGAAAAATGTCAAAATTAAATATAAATACATGTATACACCTAATTTACTAAGTTTATATTGTAAAGAACAATGTAGTATGGGATGTTATTATAGAGATTAACTTCAGTTATTCCAATCACCTGTTATCACTGATCCTTGCAATGTGTCACTAGCATAGCACAGCACTATTATTTTCATTACCTGTGGAACTGACATCCTTGTTTGGATTCTAATTTAATCTTGACAATCTTCACCAAACTCATTTGGGTTCAATGATTTTTGCCTAGATTGTCACCTCCTGTGACTGATGACCTTTTACTCTTTCAGTTTATTTAAGTTCATGTGAACACCATTTATGGAATAGATCCTCAAGCTTCAGATTAGAATAGATCAGTTTAGAATTAATCTCTTTAGGTATAACATATATAGAATATTCAGTAAACCTACATATAAAGGTAAATATGCTTTTGCCTTCTGTGGGTATTAAATCAAGGACATGTATTTGGTAATCTGGAAGCACTACTCACTGTGTTATTGATCTACAGGTCATTGATATATAAATTTTATAAATAATTTAATATATAATATTTATTGAAAAATTTTAAACTTATTAAATTATATTTTAATTAAAGCTTAATATTTTATTAATAAAATTAATAGTTTATTTGTTTTTATCTTTTAAAAAAAAACTAATATAATTGTTAGTTTTTTATTATATTAATTAAATTTTGCCAAATATTATTATAAATGTAATTTTTTAATTAAAAATATACAATTTGATTTTACCAAAGTATATAATGCTAAATAATTTTGTCAAATGTTATAATTTTTATTACAGAATATTATAACTTTATTGTCAAATATTTTTTAATTAAAAATATTTTTTTGCCAAATGATTTTTTTGCCAAATAATTTTATTGCCAAATAATTTTATTGCCAAATGATTTTATCGTCAAATATTATATTTTTTTTGTCAAATTATTGAGTTTTTTTTAAATACCAAATGGCATAAATTGGACCAAACAACAAAACTTTGATATAAACTTTTATTAATAAATTTGGATTTAATCAGTTGTAATTCGATAGCCAAATAACTCAATTTGAACTAGTGCACTGGATTACAACTAACAATTATCCCAACTATTCTATAATTCTTACAAAATATTCTGGCTGCCACTTCAACATCACAAATAACTTTTACAAATATCAATTTATATCCAACAACACATTTAATTTTTTCACAAAACCTTTTATCAACAATGATCTGATGAGGTTTTATATATATGTTGCTTAATGGGTTTTATATTTTCTATATCGATTAAATGTGTAATTACAGTGGTTCTTCCTAAATCTTAAGTTTGGTCTTCTTTGGAGATATGTTCTACAAACACATCTTCATTTTCTTTTATAATTTGGGCAACTACTTCTTGTTGTTTATCAATTATTAGATTAATTTTGGGTGTTGCTTCTTTATTAATCATATGATCAGAGATGTAAATCACTGGATTTTCTTCGATTTGGGCTTCAAGTTTTTCATTTTCTTCAAGTTTTTCATTTCTTTTAACATGTTCAAGGTAGTAGATCTCTTGTTCTTTTAAATCTTCATCATTATATTCAATTTCTTCAAGTTTATTATTACTGTTTTCTGAATCTGTGATGTACTAAAGTGATTTATTAGTTTTCAATCTTGACAGTTTTGTTCTGATATTGAATCTGTAAAGTTTGGAAATCAAAATCCCACTTGGCTCTCATATTTTGAAAACAATCAATTTCTAAAAGAAGAGCTCCCTCTTGAGATTCAATAACTTGAAGCTTGATCAGGATAATCAGATCTTGAATATAGATTTGAACTTTAGTAATTTGACCCAATGTATGGATTCTGTTTCTATTGGCAGTGACTACAATAGTTTTGGATGGAATATTTGGTTCCAGTCCTAACTTATGCATCAATTTGTTCATAATTATACTGACAGCAGCTTCTGAATCAAGGATAACAATTACAGGATTTTCCTTGATTTTGACATAGCATTTAGTTGATAAAGTCTTTCTAGAGTCATTTTCTGATTGCAAATAATTGGTTTCAACTGTCTTCTTTGGTCTCTTGAGAATCTTGACAATATTCTTTCGTTGGTTAGGATATTGAAGCATTTGTCTCACAGTAGCACTTGATTGCAACTTGAGAATATCTTCATAAACATCATATGGTGTAAACTTATCAATCACAAAGAGTTGAAACTTCATTTTTGGCTTCTTTGTCTTGAATGAAGTAGGCTATATTGGATGAGGTTGATAATGGACAAATAGATCTTCTATTTTTATCAGTTGAGTAGTATTTTTCTTTGATTGCTGGTTAAATTCTTTTGCTGATTCTGATTATTTAATTTTTTCTTTTTGTTCTTTTCGATTGATGGTTAAAGTTGGGGTCTGACTTTTTGTCTCACATATACAAGTTTTTCTTCCTTATTGGATGCTTCTTCATTAGAGATATTTTTGATTATAAGATAGTTTACACATTTGTCTTTCTTGACATATTGATTTTGTTGATAATATTGCTGGGAGGGCATAAATCTTTCAGATAAACAATCACAGGCAATATGTCCTACTTGGCCACACTTTAAACAAGTTCTTATATCTCTTTATGGTATGTATACTAGTGAAGACCTAGATGTATCAGGTTTGTAATAGGACTTGCTCTTTCTTTTAACTTTGGCAGAAATATCTTCTATTTGGCAGCAAGCTTTAGATATATCTTTTCAAATTTTTGAACAAGATCATTCATGGAATCTCAAGGAGTTTCTTTGTTTCTGAATTCAAAAGTCTTTTCTGATTTGGCTCTAATAGGTTGCTCATAGTTAATAAGGTCTTGACCATTTTCATATTGTTGAGCAAATTGTAATGCTGCAGCAACATCTACAAGCACATTCATAGCCACAAGAGGAGCAACTTCGGGTCTTAGTCCTCTGAGAAAATAGCAAAGCTTCTGGAGGTCTGATATGTTTTCTTCAAGGTCTACTTGTTTAATAAGTTTTTTGAAATCTGTATAGTTAGAATCTACAGATTTGAAGAGATCTTGTCTTTTTTCTTCTAAGTCTTTAAGCCATTTGTTTTGTCATCGTTAAGTATAAAACTTGTCTTTGAATGCTTTTTCAAGGTCTGCTGGTCTGTAGGAATCTTTAGTATAGTCAGTTTCATTGATAGTAACATATTCAATCCATTAATCTTCAGTTTCGTCTTGGAGATAAGCAGTTAGCATTTGCATTTTTTTCATTTGTTTCCATCTATTTACTTGGCTTGCTTTGACAAAGGTGAAAAACCAGGTTAAAGGATCTTGAGTTCCATCTCCAAAGAATGGTTCCATTCAAAGAACTTGAGCATTGTTGTTGGCCTTTAAGTAATCAAACACATTTTGTATAGTTGCCATGATATTTAAGATATTGGATTTTTGAAATAATAAATCTAAATTTAAATCTTTATTATTGAATAAATAATTAATAAAGGGATTGTCAGGGATAATGTTGGGAGTATTTAAAATATGTTCAGACAAATTAGAACTTACATCTTCCAATAAATTGTTTTCAAATGGTTGGATAGTAAAAAAAATATTAAGGGAAGAGAAGGGTTCAATAATTTTCTTCAGTGATCCTATTTAAGTGAACAGGTTCAGAGTATCTGATAGATAAGATTAATTGTTTTACTATACTGATGTGAGAGAAGAGGCTAACAGTTTGTTAAACAAAGTAATAATAAGTTCTAAATAAATATTGGGTAGCAAAAAAGGAGATAATTCCAAAAGTGATTAAAGGAGATATTATAATTTCCGATAAGGGAAAAGCAAACAGTACAAGATTTGTCTGGTTGTCTTTGCTGAAGGGCTTTCTTAGTTAATTCTGAATTGTTTAAGTGTAATTGATTGTGCAAGTAGTTAATGCTCACAAATGTTTGATAATTTATTATAAATATTTTTACTATTGATATTCTCTTTGTTAAACTTTGGATTCTGAATTACAGACTTCCTCTTGCTGTAAATACCTCCAATACTGAACAAAGTTTTCGCATAGTCTTTCTTAAGATTTATTTCTTCACAGTTTTCTCAAAATAGATAAGCAGTATCTCACAGTTATTATTAATTTATCATATATCATTTCTATCTCAAGAGAAAAATAAAGATGGAGAACCAATAGCAGGGAGACACTTTAAATAGACAGGACCAATATGGTATGCTAAAGTTCCTAGAAATGTACAAATTAGTACAATTCTGAGGTGTATAAGGTCAAGTGAAAGAGGCAATAATGATTTGTTTTTCAAAGGTCAAATTATTTATTTGATAAAATATAAGTTTAAACTTGTCAATTCCTAAGTGAAATTAGAGCCTTTATATATATGTTTGAGTTATATTATTTTTGTACATGATAAATATATGCTATGGTAAAAATATAAACTAAGATATAGATACTATCTTTGTCAGAATATTCAACTGTATTAGGATTTATATAGATAAATACTTTGGCAAAGATAATATAGAAAGTAAAGATAAAATAAAATAAAAATGTTCTAGAAATGGTAAAGGTGCAATAGATACAATAGATGCCGAAGGTGCAGTAACAGATCTGTAATACAAAACTATTCTAGAACAGTTAACATTTCAAGGATCAATGCTAGTGAAAATCGAACAAGAGGTATTGAAGATCTTAGGTAAAAATCAAATGTAACACTATATTTATTTTCAAAAATATATTTCTTTAAACAAAGTTCTTTAAAAGAAAAAAACATTTTAAAAAAGCAATTTTCTATAAATAAAAATATTGTAGAAAGAAGTTTTTTTTTTATTTTAAAATTTTTATTTGTTATATCTTACTTTATTATTTAATTTTTCTATTTGTTAAAGCAACAATTATATTTTATAATAAATTTTCATAATTATATAAAAATAAATTAGTAAATACAGAAAGCAATACATATGTTATAAAAAACTTGACTGTTTTAAATTTTTTTGATTTCATAAATATTATATTATTTATAATATTATTAATTATAACTTTTATATCCCTACAATTAAATAATGATACTAGTGAAGTATAATATATAAAATAAAATAAATTTATTTTAACTTATACTGTATAATAGTATAAATTTGTTTAATATAATAAAAATGTTTTTGAATACTTTCATTTGAATATATACTTTACAATTATATAAAATTTATTATTATTATTTTGGGTAAAGGGTATATATAACATATGTTTTATTATTGACAATACAATTTATATAACTATAAGATCCATTAAAATTAATCTGCTTCTTTATCTATAGCCTTATTCAATATATGAATTGATTCATTCTGAAAGTGAAAGATCTCAAAGAAGATATTAGGCTCATTGTTACCACTTGTGACTTTAGATTTCTCTTGAGATCCTCTTTTTTTAAACAAGAGCTGGCTATATCAATATTATTTCCATCCCTTTAAATTTATTCCACGACTTATATAACTTCTTTACTAATTAATAACATACATGCCACTAGCATTACTTATTGAATAAAATCCATTCATTATTATGCAGAAAAAATTTTTTTAAATTAAAAAATCAAGATTTTGTTAATGGAATTTTTTTAAAAAACAATCTCATTAATTGGATAGATAGGATAGCTATTGTAAGCCATTTTCATTAATCATCTTTCTTTTTAATAATAAGCAATTAATTATTTTTATTGTCCATTGTAATAAATAAATAAATTGTAATAAATAAAAAAAATTGGTAACTGTCATTCTGAAATTTTGAGAATTTTTAAAATTTTTTAATTGTCAAATGTTATAATTTTTTTTACTATGAAATATTTCTTTTAATTGCTGAATGTTATGATTTTTATTGTTAAATGATTACCTATTTTTTAATGCCGAGTAACATAAATTAGACAACAAACGGTCAAACTTTGGCATATGTTTTTATTAATAAACTTGTATTCAAATTGATCGTAATTTGACAGTCAAATGGTATATTTTGGACTAGCGATGACTACTTCTAATTAATTATAAGCATAATTAATAATATTTAAGCAATCCTTATACTGTACTGTATATTCGAAGCATTATATATGCTGCATATACTGTATGTATTTGAGAAAAATTTCAAGTTAATAATTTTTTAAAAAAAAGACATAAACTTTAATCAAAGTTTAATGCCATGCATAAGTGATTTAAATTAATATCCGTAATTACAGTATTTATTTTTAAAATTTATTTATTAATTAATTAATTAATCATAACAATAATTATCATGCAATGATTGCTTTCTTTTTTTTTTGTAAATCCTATTAATTTATTTTTCAGCTCATCATAATACTTTAATTCATTATTAAAAAAAAACAAGTAAAGGCATAAATTAAAATACATTATTGAATGTTGAAAGTTTATCCCAATATTATTAGAGACTGTAAAGGTTGACACCTTTCCTGGCATTATTATTTCGTTACCAAGGATCAAGGAATCTCCCGATGTGCAATCATCTAACGTCATTCCTTAGCGCCGGAACTGTACTTTATTTAAATATTGTTAAATTCTGCAACACGGGAAAATATTTTTGAACAATCAGCGTACAGATTTTATGTAAAAAATAATGGAATTTTATCACATTCCGTAAAATTAATTATTATCTTCGATGCACCGGTTATTCTTTGTTAAACCGATATATTTTGTTTTTACTGTATGAGTGAGCATGCAGAGAAGTTTCCCAGTAAATCGCTTGTTATTTTCTCCTGATTTGTACTACTTTCCATTGGAGAATTTCTCACTTTGTTTATCTAGCGAAAGAAGAAAGTTTTTATAGAAATAGGGGGTGACATATTATGCATGGTCACAATATATATGATGTATTACACAATGAAAAATGGAAATCAAGTGTTTGGGCAATTCGTAGGACTTTGATAGTGATGTCCAGTAGACACTGTATAGAACGGTTAATCGAATTTCTATGAATTCTAGAATTAATTTTTTTTCTGCGCGACTTAACTAACTGTACGAACAATGAACGATAAGAAATTTCTACAAAAATGCCCTTCTATATTCCTTCGGGCTAAGTAAGTTATGATCTACATTTAATATACAAGGATTAATTATTTCACATAGTGTTATGCCGAATGCACACTAAATCTTTTTGGCCGTTCCGTATTTTACCAAAAAAAGATATATTCAGTAGAACAACTACAACAAAAATTAAGTCTCCAAATTGATAGTATCTAACTGGTGGTTAAAACTAAAGCATTCACTAGGGAATATATACTTGCATCAAAGATATTCACTACTGCACGTATAACAATACTATTGGCGAAGTGAGTGACACAAAGTATGTCACACAAATGGCCAGTGACTTTATCTAACAGTGTTCTCAATCATTAAAAGGCGGTTAGGTAAAACAAAATATTCTTACAAGTTCGTGTTACATTCTATTTTTTTGAAAAACGAGGTTTTTTATTATAAACGGTGAAATTCGGAGAGAACAAGAAATCATAGGAATTGTTCAAAATAATGTATACCCGTAATCTACCATATCGTATCTCTTTCATGAATTGACATTTCAGTACAGTATAATGTTTTCAAAGATGAACCAGCGATTTGACGTATACATTCATGAGTTGCTTTACATACTGTATATACTGATATGAACTGTATGTAGTATAAAAAAAAAAAATAATCCAATGATGTCTTAAGGAACAAAATTTGATCGCAAGGTAAAGTAAACAAAAGACAGTATGGTTTGTCACAAGTTATTTTCATGTGCTAACTGGTGGCGTTAAAAAGTCAGTATTACACGCACAATGAATACTGTATATGTCCTTTATCAAAGGCAACAAAAGACCAGTAAATTTATTACAAATATTGTATGATAACTCTGTTTTAAATTAAAAATTACTTCTACATGAAAGAGAGATAAGAGATTATTTTTTTGTGTCTCGCGATAAGGTATAATGTAATGTTTAGTAAATATGAGATTTGCGATTATACAGTATATTTCAATAAAAGAATTCAATTCACGTTGTAAGTGAAAAAAAAAAAAGATTCATGCAAAAAAGGTTAATTTAAAATTTAAAGAAACATCAAAAATTTAAACAAAGTAACTCCGATTTCCGTGTTCGAATTCCGCGAAATTTCACCATACATCATTTTCTATATTTCATTGTATATTTTTCCGCAACAAAAAAAAGGGGGGAATTCAACTTGTAAACTGTGTAAACAAACAAAAGACGATTAAATATAGAGAAAAGGATCGACAAACCGTCATTCTGATTGTATGCCGAAACCTTTTCTATACTGGAAATAGCCCTATGTTACTTTATTATTTCGCTTCTTTTCTTTCTTTCTTTTTCTCTTTTTCTTTCTTTGTATTTTTACTATTACATGGTTTTGTCATGACAACATAAACAACAATAGTTATGGCAATGTATTGTAGTATGGCTTGTTGCAAGTAAAAGGTTGCGATAAAAAAAAGAATCAAAGGAAATAGGTTATATCTATTTGTCAAATCACTAATATAAAATAAAAATATCACAATATACAGTATATACGTGTACTTTAATTAATAATTATCGTAATAAGGTTACAAAATCGCAAATAAAATACGATTACCCATTTTTTTTTTGTAACGAGCTATGAATTCTTTTTTTTTAAAAAAAAAAAAAAAAAAAAATACATCACCGAATATAAAACAAAAAACGAATAAAGCAAGTTCAAAGGTTATGTGCGGCACTTACAGTACTGTACTGTATTAATCTTTTACATATCAATCACGTGATCGGAGTATTTGTCGTGCTGAGGTTACGCTTATTAAATAGAACAATCAAATTATTTAGACAAATGCTTTTGTTATAGCATGATTTCGATTCTGTATTAGTAATCAAATATCATGAGCAATGACATTATATGCAGTGAGTTTGTAGATAAAGAAAACCCGCTAGATCGTATCAACATCTAGATATTTTAAATTTTACTGTTGTCTTTGACGACGCATTAATTCGTTAGTCGAAAAAATTTTTAATTCTCTTTCTACAGTAAGTGTGGTTTAGAGATTCCGAATCGTCGACAAAATTGTCGAACAAGAATAATAAATAAGATGAGATTATGTAAACTTACGATAAGCTTCACTTATTTGTACAGTATTTAGAAAGATCAATACGCCAAATGAATATGGGCGTTTCGAACTTTGCAATATCTTCAAATTTTATCAAAGGCAGATAAAAACCTGTAGTGTATTTGTTTTCTTTAAGTGGCGTAAAAAAATCAATGGGGACTTATGAGCGGAGCTCGTTGTCGCGTGCCCCGATATATTTGGTCCGAATTTTAAATTTTATTGGTAATAATCAAAAATTTATTAAATGATATCTAACGTTAAATTTAAAGACTAGGATCGAAAATATCTGGAATAAGACACACAAGGTAGCCCGGGGAGTTTCTCAACGTACAATAATTTAATCAGAGCACTGGAATCGCTCTTTGAAAGCTATTAAAAGTTTATCATGATTTAAATATTATCTTACCGAATTTTCTTTAACATAATAAATCCAGGTTACACAGGAAATTGTTGTGATCCTCCGGCGTATAAATGCTATTATCCATAAATCATTACAGTACAGTATCTACTGTATGCACTTCGACTTTCCTTCGTAAAATCGGTATACATATACATACAGTACAGTACCTTTGTTCTACAAATATGTACAAACATTCCTCTGGTGAAGCTACAAGTATTTGCATCATTATTATGTACTGTTCCCGCGCATTCGTAAGCCATCAAACTTTGACTTTCACATAATATGTAATGCTTCTTCATTGCAATGTCGCGCACCACAAGATTTTTCGGTTTACTCTAAACCGTTTGGCCGTTCTGTGCCTTGCATGATATCGCTAAGTCAAATGACTTGATCTATCGATATTCTAAATAATTAAATGAAGGTCAGATCAAATCGCTATTACAAGTTCTTGTCGCACTAGACTATACATGATGACAAGAGCAATATTGCCTGTTTCCTTCTTCCTTTTTGATTCCATCTAGTGAATTTTGGAAAATCCTTTTAATTATAACAGGCGAGAAACCGGAAATTAGTGTACAAGTAAAAACTGTTCTTATCATTGTCTGAAAGCGCAAATTCACACCATTTAACACTACAACCATTCAAACAGTAAATTACACAAACCTTTTTTTTTTATCAAAATTTTTTTCACGGTATTGAATTCAATCAGATCCGTCACTTAGAATTCTTTCGATGGGAGAAAAGAATGTCTATCCGTATCAAACGAATATAAACAATAACAGTTCGACGCATGTATAAATTCTTTATACGTGAATATATCAGTGTGCGCAGTGCATCACTTAATTATCATAAACAGTAGTCGGATCGTTTTATGCGTTGACTCCGAAATGTATTGGCTGTCATTATCTACCTGACGGAAATTGTTAAATGAATAAAGGATATAGCATTCAGCAAAAAATCATGTACTGTACTGTATAAGCGGGCCACTGTACATTGAAGCGTACGACAAGTAATATAGTTTACTTATATAAAGTTAATTTACTCCGACTTGCTTATTGAACCCATTAATGCATTCGATCATGTCATGTATAAAATAATCGGAGTGTCATTGAATTATAAGACGAGATCAAATAATGGATTTTTTTTTTTTTCTTTTACCTAAAATATCAAAAGAAAGGAAAAACGGAAAATCCGCGAAAATTCTGATGCAATACTGTATACAGGATCTTTGAATAACGTGTAACTAGTTTCGATCAGTTTCACGGAAAACTGAATAGCACAGGTATATGTAAAGCCTGACACTTCGTTAGAAACAACTAAAAAAAAGGGGGCAAAAATAAAGTAGAGATATTCGACTATTACGAACGCATATACTGTATTTATTACAAAATGATTTCAAATCATTATTTGCAATGAAATCTTGACTTTAATATAACCCACTATCAGACCATCTGATTTAAGACAGGTTTGATTTGTTGGTCCATTATTCACAAAAGCCCTTGCATTCCCCAGATAATTTTAAATGTGTGTGTTATTTAATATTTTGTTGAGTAGAGAACAGCCTTTGTCTTATTCTGTCTTATATTAGTACGTTTATGTGGTTTTCTTTTTAAAGAAAAAAAAGAAGCGACAAGTTTGTGTATGTTATTTTTATGCGTCACCAAATCCGTGGTGTTATCACCCATATTTTACCGGAGATCCGGTATAAATATTATATATCATTGTTTAAATCACTGGTTCTTTATACTTCTAGATAGAAAAATAACGAACGAGTTATTTGTACACTTTATTTCCGGTTTATTGATCCCAAACAAAAAAAAAAAATTATTCTCCAAATTTAGGGAAAAAAGGATTCCAAGTATCCTTCGCGATAAGGCGTGAAGTAACCTTTTAGGAAACATGGTTATTATATTATCACATAAATCTTAGTATATTTTTTTAAGAGAAAATCATAATGAGATTTGCCAAGATGATATTAATCAAAACGAAAAATCGCGCGAATAAAATAAAATCTCGATTTAAATTGTACGTGAAAAAAAAGTCGTAAATACGAAATACGTAATTTCCAAGCCCCACTAATACGAAATATATTGTACATACTAATACGAAATATGTTGCACATTGCATCTATGAAAAAAAAAATTTTTTCGCTTGGAATTTGTGGATACGTGATATTATGATCGATAATATCTAATTTAATCGAAATATTGTTTGTTTGTTTCAAAAAGTAATGCCGGTGATCATGTCATTTATTCGAGGCTCCTGCAGAGGGGGGACATTAAATGGTTGCACGTCAAGAAATTCTTGAGCCTGGCTTTGTGTGAATGCGAGTGATATTTTCTCAACCTGTGATCCAATATTTTCGTTACTGGGAATATCATCCGAAAGGTTCTTGCCTTCCATGTAAGATACACGCTCTTTCCATTTTAGACAATATTTCCAAATGTATTGTGAAATTTTTTTGTCCGAGTACGATAGCCCAAGTTTTCCTGTAACCATGGAAATGTGTAAAGACAGTAAGGCTCTACCTCTGACATGAGTTCCAGGTTGTTTATGTAATAATTCTTTGACCAGAGGGTAAATTTCTTTGCGACATTGCCTTTTGGTCAATCTGAAATTACTATTAATCATTGCGTTTTTTCTAAAAAAATTTTTTGGGGGTTTTTTTTTGAAATTGTCGCGTTTGAATAGAAGAAAAAAACCATAGCCTTATATCTATTTTTTTTTTTTTTCCGGGTAATAAATTTTACGAGTTTATAGGATCACAACAAACGCCTTCATTGTTTGATTCACAACCAGACTAATATTGTACAAGAAAACTTGTCAATTAAAGGCTTGACTCTGCTATGAAATTTTCAATGATTTACTATTTTACTTTTTATTTTATGATTCAACCCATATGCCCATTGTTCTTTTGCACAGTTCATCTGATCCGTTAAATACAGGTATCAAAAGGCACGTTAAACCAAATACTGTAAATATAATCGGACACGTAGCGGCTCTGCGGTTAGTTATTACTAATATTCAAACCGTATCTAACGTATATTCGCACGCAGGAGAGTTAATTTTCTTATCATAAAAAAAAAATTTTTTTTTTTTTTTTTATCCTGATTTTGAATTCAATTTTTTCTCACAATTGTTTAGGTAAATAAATAATTAGCCGAAAGATTATGGAATTATCAATTGGATATAACCATTTATTGTACATGTGCGATATATTGCGTCGGGTTCCGCGGAGCTTTTTTATAATACAATAATCCGGCCCAAGATGATGCGGAATGTGTCAAATCTGGTTAATACAAAGAAACCATATTGATTGATTCTTTTCCGCAAGAAAAAAAAGGCACCGTATAGGTATGTATAAGAATTTATGAACACCGAAAAAAAAAAAAAAGGTGTCTAGTTTTCTATTCATAAGTTTAAAAAACTTGACCACTGCATTAATAACTTTTAAATTACGTATGCCTATCATTTTCATAATTTATCACTATTAGGGGTTAGATCCATTTAACTATTTATTCGAATTATCCGGGTAAGCTATTATTAGATAAAAATTCATTTCTTCGAGCTATCCGGATTATTAACATACATGAATAGTTTGCTCGTCAATTTATTTTCTTTTTTGGTATACAATTGATTTGTTTTTTTATAACATAGGTTTTTTTTTTCTATCTTTCACGATTTATACTAATAATCGATGAATTCTGATTCAGAAAATACTTGACAACAGAGAATTATTTACATCTTTACAAAAATTATTTAAATTCAAAAAAAAAAAAAAACAGAGTTTATTCGCCCACTCCATCTATAAGTTCTGATGCAACTTCCCAATTAAATCAATATACTTTGATTTCAACAGTCACTGTTCAACATAGAACTGGATCACAATTAACAAAGTGTGGAACTTTTTTAATCGGGATCTTGATGTAAAAGTTGAATATGCCACGTGCTGATATTTGAAAAAAATAGATATTATTCTTGTGGGAAAATTATTAATATTACAACATCTACAGGCTATGGATGAAGAAATATTATACAGTATATAAATGAACATACTGCCTAGTAATGATTTTTATTGAACTTGTCAACAAAAATCTTTATTATCAACAGCATATATTCATACAAAAAATAATTTAATAGAATATACAGAGGTATTCACAAGAAATGACAATCATAAATTTGATTATAACTTTATAATTATTGATTTAAATTATATAAAATTTCATATATACAGTATATTCTTTAATATCTTGAAAACATGTTTGTTATAAGGTACTTTAATTGATTTATTATTTTTTTTAATTGAATTTTTTCTTTTTAAATAAAAAAATATTTTTTTGACATTTTTCAATATTACAAATATTTTTTTTACAAAACTATTTTATTTAATCAATTTAATAACATTATTGATATTTAATATTGTACAAATATTTTTACAAAATTATTTTATTAATTAATAATTTATTTTTTATAAAAATTTTTATCTTATATTTTTTAATTTGCATTTTTAAGATTTTTTAAAACTTTAAATAAAAAATAAATATCATTATATTAAGATTATTTAACAAATAAATGAATGTTTTTTCTTATTATACTTTAAAAATATGTTTTATAAAGTTTTTAATATTATTTATACAATTTTATTATTTATTTATTTATAAAAATTTGTCAAAGAAAAAATTGTTATTTCTTATGATCACCACTGTATATCCAAAAATTTAATTTTATGTTCATTAGTCTTGGATATTTGAATAGCAAAATTACAACAAGAATATATTAGTATAACCTAAGTAGAGGAAAATTGTATTTTCTGGTACACTTTTTGAACACTGCCTATTAATTTATAGCCAAAATTGTTTTTAATCGTCATCCTGCTATATTTTATATCATTTTATATATCCAGCTTTGGTCACTTTTTGAACACCTCCATATTTTTCACCTCACTCAAAGATGTTATGATTTATTTTTTTAGTCACATATCAAGTTATTCATGTACTTTACATAAGATATCTATTAAAAAAGACTAAGGGTTTTAATAAAGAATATAAATATTTTATTCTTTCTCTAAATATAATTTTAGCCTATATTGTATACTTTTATATTTTTCTGGTATCAAAAATTTTTGGTATAAATTTTTTATTGAATAAAAATTTAAATTGAACAAAAGTATTTTCAATATATATATCAAATATTATTTATATATATATAAATTTCAAATTGAACAAAAGTACATGTATATATATTAAAAAAAACAAAAAAAAAACTCTTTCTCAATCGCATTAAACTACCAAATTAGGAAATACCCAAGAAAACAAAAATTTCGTCCAAAGGAAAAAACAAGAAGAAGGGAGGCCCCTCTTCCAAACCTCCCAACCCAAACCATGAATATACTCTTCTTGACATAGTCCTTGCCGATAACAAACAAAGACTCCCCAAAGTTTCAATAATTTACAAAAACAATAAAACTTCACAAATTTATGTTACAAAACCAGCCAAAGAATTTCAAATT
>CAJVPV010001447.1:0-15870 GCA_910591835.1 Acaulospora morrowiae | reverse complement strand
TGATAAGAAAAAGAATTACAAGATCGCAATAAAAAAAACCACAATAAGAAAAAAAAAGCCGTAATAAGAAAAAAAAAGCCGTAATAAGAAAAAAAAAAAGCCATAATAAGAAAAAAAAAAAAGCCATAATAAGAAAAAAAAAAAAAAGATCGTACCATATTCCAAATTCTATCAGCGGTAAGTGAATATTCCTGGATAATTTTCTGAAGTTTTTCAAAATGATCTTTGACGATAATAGGATTTGCCTTTAGTGCGCGCGCCTCATTCAATGCTTGTGGAACGCGAAATGAAAGTTCCGGGTGATCATTCATGAAGCGTTTCCACCATTTCTGACCTGGTCCATTTTCATTAAAAAGATTCGACCGTCCATCTTGACGAACGATATCCATCACACACTGGTTTATGCCAGATCTTGTTAACCCAAAGCCGAGCTTTTGCATATTTAAGCAGTAACCAACTAACTGTTCTTCTTCATGGTTGGTTAAGATTTTAGTACGGCCCGGGCGAGCGAGAGGACCATCATTCTTGATAGCACGTCTAAGGGTGGCCTCCGAAAGACCATAATCTCGCGCGATACTTCTAATGCTTGGGGTTTTAGAATTATCCGGGGAATGTTTAATTGCCTTAAGGGCATTATTAATGTTATTATGTCGAGTGATTAAATTGCTATATGGTGACATGATTAATTTAAAGAAAATTTTATTTTTTATGACGCGCACTAAAACACGTGAAAAAAAGATAAATATGTTAAATGTTTATCGGGGGTTCCGATTTTATTGATGTTTCACGACAGGAGCGTTTCAACTGAGACTTAGTATAGATCTATCATATCGCATAACTAACTACTGTAATAAAAATTTATGTCATATACCGTGACACATCTGATATACATGTATTTATGCTTCGGACTTCTACAGTATTAAAGATGCGTCAATTTAGATACTGCGTCAAATTAGGCATACTTACCTTATGAAAAAAAAAATTTTTTTTTAAACTAATAGGAAAACCATGTAAACATTACAAATGTAATTTTTAATATAAATACGGTTAAAAAAAAATTTTTTTTTGTCACTATTTTAAATGATTGACAACGTAAAGATATTATCAAAGGATATTGTTCTGGTCACTCATATCGGATTTTTGCAAAAAATATTGGATATAGTCACAGCACCATTTCAAGATTTATTACTCATCACCATAATCCTAAAGAAAAGAATATCAAGGTCGTTCACCATTAATTGATGAGTCTGGTTGCAAATGTTTTGACCAACTGGTTATATCAAATCGTCGTCTTACATGAAATCAACTCTGTGTAGAATGAAAAAAAAAAATAAAGGTCAAATTATTAAATACTAAAACATTTATTTATAATTTTCATAAACTCAGATTATACTCTCGCATTGCCTGTTATAACCTTTTCAGAAATAATATTAATAAATGACTTAATTTGTGTTTGGAACATGATAATTGGTCTCTTGAAAAATGGCAATCGATTTATTGAACATGCGAAAAATCATTTACTCAGTTTTATACTACTTCAGGTGCTCATGTATAGTGCAAACCAAATAAAGAATACAATCATGATTGTATTTCAGAAACAGTCTCAAAGGGAAAAATCAAAATAATATGGACATGATTTTCTTGAATTGTTCGTGGCCCACTTATATCACATGATAAAATAACTGGTAAAGTTCATGCAAAATTACTTAAAGATCATGTAATTCCATCATTTACTGTAAATTAATACTTTTACATCAAAATAGATTATTTCAGCAATATAATGTCCAAGCACATAAGGTAAAAGTTGCACAAGCTAAATTTATAAAAGCAGATGTTGAGATACTTTCTTTCCCAAACCATTGCATCCACAATATTCTATTTAATTTCAACTTCTTCAGTCTCAAAAACCAAAGTGCTATAGAACTTATTTCAATTATATTATTATATATTGGAATAACAAATAACCTTAACAAGGAAATATAAATAGCTTCATTTGATATTTTCAAAGCTTTTAATACAATCAATTTCTAAAGTTTAGAAGCTATACTTCTATTTATCAAAATTCTTTTTTCAATTATTAAACTTGTTCTCAATTTGCTTTATAAAAGAGAAATATAATTATTATTTACTATAATATTATCAATTTCTTAAAAGTTTGTGATAAATTAGATCAAGGTAAAACCTTTTTATCACTACTATAAACTATTTTTTATAATTTCATAATTGTTTAGTAATCAATTTATTATATCTAATTTTATTATTATTGCCTACATAATAATAATACTGTTATTCTTAACAAAAATTTCAAATCACTTCAATTAACAACAAAAAAATTTTTTTTTAACTTTAAACTCTATCAAATATAATAAAGAAAAATTGATCTAATTATTAATTTTAGAAACCCATATAGAAACTTATATTTTTTAGTTGAAAACCAATAAATACTATTCAAGTTTTATAATTAAGTTATTAAAGATTTAAAAATTCTTATATTCAACAAATTTTTTAATTATTTTATTAAAACGGTTCTTAAAATTAAAATTGTTAAATTTATCAAGGCTATTACTAATCAAAAAGGTTGAAACAATTTTATTATTAGACAACTTTGTATTGAATAATTTCTATATATTTAAATTACTTTATTTATCTACTTAAATTAAACAAAAATCAAATCAAATCTTTTAGTCAAAAATAAATAAAGTTATTAAATACAAATTAAAAATTAAATGTATTAACTCAAACAAAATTCTATACTTGCAAACAAGTCTCAATATTATAAAACTTCTAAATAAAAAAAATACTATAGTTATAAAACTTGTGTTAACCAAACAATCGAATTTTAAGATTTACTATTATACTTATAAAAAAATATAATCTGTTTAAACCTTCAAGCTATTTGATTCTATCTAATTTACTATTTTTATTTTTTCAAAATATCTTGACTTATAATAGCTATTTCAATAATATTAAAATATAATATCAATGTCTATTCCTTATTTTGCTTTTTTAAACTTATTAATTATTCATATTCAATTAAACTATTTTCTAAATTAAACAAAATTATTGTATTTTTTCTTTTTTTTGTTTTTTTTTTAGTAGGTAAACATCATTTCTTTATTTAATTTGTATAGTGGTATATATACATTGTGAAAGAAACAACATCTCTCATGTGTAACAAGACAATGAGTTAAATGCTAGCTTGCCTACAGTAACCGCTTAACTAGTATTGAAAATAAATTTTAAAACAACACATCTTGTCAAGTGGCTCCGAGCGGCTATGAATACCTACTCAGTATTTTGTGAAAGGAAGTTAGAATAATCGGCTATTAATTTAGAAATACATTTAGAGAAGTTATATTTGCTTTGAATGTAGAAGTCTGCTACTGTGGTTGGTAAGTCAGTGATGATTAGATCTTGATGGTATTGTATTTTTTCTTTATTATACAAATATCAAAACTGTATATAATATTTTTATATTATATAAAAACTTCAAGCTTACTTGAAAAAAACTTTATTTTTATTCTAGTTATATTTTTATTGATTTTATTTTATAATAATTTCTAAATTTCTTTATTTCTTATAATTTAATTTATAATAACTTTTTTTTTTAATTTCAAAATATTTTTTTGAGTATTTCTTAATAATAGAATTTTTAATTTTATTAAATTTAAATATAACAATGTTCCAATACTATATAATTATTGATCTTCAATATCAAATATCTAATCAAATTTTTTTTTGCAATTGTTCTTTACAATTATATTTCAAATATATTTTTTAACTTTAAATTTATTTAATCTTCTATATTATAATAAATTAATTGATTTTTATATTATATTATATTATTTCTTATTAATTTTTCTATAATTTATCTCTCAATATTGAAATTTCTTTTTTCTTTTATTCTTATTTTTTTAACTAAAACAATTATAGTTCAAACTTTTAATTTAATTTACAAATATACAGTATGTTTAATCTTAACAAATAAATTTTATTCTAATCAATACTAATATATACTCTTTAAAATTACTTTTCAAACTCTACTATCAATATTAAATAAATTTTAAATTCAAGTTTCAAATCTAAAAATATATTAATCAAAAAATTAAACTAATTAAATTATTATTATTAAATATTTATTATGTAATAAATTATTAAAAAAATAATAAAACACTTCTTTTAAATAAATTAATATTTTTGATATATTTTTGATATATTTTTGATATTAAATTTAATTATTATAATATTTTATTACTTATTTAATAAAATCTATATTATTAATACAGTTTTATAAATTAAATTTATTGCCTATTATATTATTATTTCAATATTTTCTTTAATCAATTATTATCATATAATTATTTTTTCTAAAAAGAATTAAACTTAATATTTATATTAAAAAAAAACTCAAAAAAAATCTTTTTAATCTCAAAATTCTTTCAATTTTCAAAATTAACCTATTTATATATTAACTATTAATACAAATTATACTTTACAAAAAATATTTTGATTTTTATAATCCAAATATCTATTCAAAATATAATATTTATTCAGAAAATTCTTTATATATATATATATATTATATATTGTAATTATAATTTAAAAAAAATCAGTAAATCAATAGTATAGTAGGTAGTACTTCCTGATCTTCAAATATATGTCCCTAGTTCAATATCCATAGGGAAAAATATATAAATTTATTTTTTATTTATGAAATTATCAGTTTTCACAAATATTATATCAAATATTCAAATCATAATCAAATTCAACTAAGTTACATAAAAATGAGACCTCTGGTCTTTCTAATGATTACAAGCTAAAAACAAGTCAAAGTAGAAAAGGTTGTATAAGGAAAGACTTCTGGTTTAACTTCAATAAAAGCCACAAAATTACTTACTGACATAGAAGACTTTATAATACAAAGAAGACTCTGGCCTAGGACTATTCCAATCTGGCACTTGCTTAAAAAAAAAGGACTCCTAAAGAAAACTAAAGCTGCAGGTGATAATAAGAAGTATACGTATCTTCTCTAAGAAACTAGGTAAAAAGTATTTGGGTTATTTAAGTGTTCTAATCAATTCTATAAGATACAGAATCTTTGACAGTAAGTAGTTACAAGGTTGTTGAATCAGGACTTAGCAGGAAGGTGGGTTTAAACTGGTGGCAGAACTTTTCACCCCTTGAATTTGTTTCATCTAGTATATGAACCCCACTTCCATAGTGATAAGTTTATATAGCTAGGTTAAATTAGGTAATAGGAATGGATTAATTTAAATAGATTTTTAATATAATATAATTGGATATACTGTAAATAACTCAATAAAAACTAACCTTTTATCTTAAAAAAATAAAATAAGTTTGAATATTTTTTAAAAAAAAACTCTTTCCTACAAATTAATTTTAAGACAAAAATTTTTTTTTATAATAACTATGGTCCCAAAAATTGGAATCGCATAGACTCACATGGATTTACATACATATAAAAAACATAAGTGGGTTATAACCCACCTATTAAATTTATTATAAGAGCTGGAATCGAATGGAATCGAATACAGAATCGTTAGGATCCTTAATAATAACAGTCTTTAAACAAGTTCTTTTTGTTTTTTTTCAAGTATCTTCAAGTATACTCTATAAACTAATTACTCCTACCATAAAGCCCACAACTCTCTTAACAAATCAAAAACAATTCTTTTATACAACTATCCATAATAACTGAACTGAAAACTACAAATTTATTATTTTGATTTAAAATAAACACAATTTACAAAACTGATTATATCAGGACTATTACTATTTCTAATCTTATCAATTATCTCAAACAATTTTTCATTATTAAAGAAAAAAAATATATAAAAGAAATTCTTAATATCAATGCTATTAAAGACATCAAAACCATTATCTTTGAAAAAACTTTTATCAAAAAAAACTTAATTCCAATAATTAGAGTTATAGTTCAAAACTTCAGAACTGAAAACCTTAATTTTAACTATATCAGTAGTGTTATTAATAAAATAGAAAAAGTTTAAATCAATCAATATCTTTATAAGTACTTCCAAGAATTTTTTCTTTCTTCTAAAGAAAAACAAAAAATACTTTGCAGCTTTTTTTGAAAATAATCTACTGCCTATCACTTCTCTTGTTTTCCAAAAAAGGAATAACAATTAATTAATTACAATGTAAACATATACAAGCATCTTATATATTACTTAAGTTCTCTTTCAATATAGCAATTCTATAAAATTGATAAAATATATAATGAATCAATAAAACTCTTTAACTTGAATTCTCTTTAGCAAATCCTTTACAATTAAATACCTTCAGTATTAATTATTAAACAACTTACCTGATAACTCCATCACTATTTTCAATTTATATATCAGTAAAATAAAATCCATAAACCAATTACAATTAATCAACTTTAAAGATATTATCAATCTTGATCAACTTTTCAAATCCATTAACAGTATTAATCAATCACTTTAATCAAACATATGGTTATTATCTTTTGATTGCCAAATCCAAGATAAATTATAACAAATCTGAAACAACAAACAATATAATATCCTTTATAAAGAAATAGAAACCTTAGTTAATCAACTACTATCAGTATCAAATGATATTACTACAGTTATCAAAATTATTACAAAAATTAAAAAGCTACTTAAATATCCTTTATATTTCTTTCAATCTATATTTAACAAACTCAACTTTAAAAATTGTACTTTTTTCAGCTTTATTATCTTTAAAGCAAATATTAAACCATTTTACAAAAAGAAATTTAATAAAATCAAAAAGGATTTTCAAGAAAAATACAAAAAAGAATATAATCTTAACTTTATTAATCTTGAAACAAAAAAAAAATTCAAGTAATTGTTTGTACTATTCTATCAATTATTTATCTCAAAACTATTAATATCAACAATATACCATTTTATAAACTAGCTAGTCTACTTTAGGGCTCCTAACAATACCACTTCGATACCAGTTCGATACTAGTTCGATATTCAATTTACTATAAATTTATATGAGTAGGTCACAACCCATATATTAAATTTACTATAGATTGGTACCATTTCGATACCACTTCGATATCGGTTCGGTATTTTTCAGAGCCCTAGTCTACTTACATATCTTATTAACTATTTTATTAAAAAATCACAATTCTTTATTGACTATATTACTTTTAAAAAAAAACTCAAGGAATCTATAAATAAACTCTTATCAAAACTCTATTCTCTTCAAATAAAATCCTATCCAATATTAAAATCAAACTCTCATGTAACTATCAATACAAAACAAATCATAACTTATTTTAACCTTATGTATACTCAGATCTTATTATAAATTTCAAAACCTTCTAAATAATTTCTTCAAAATTAATTCTTTATTACTAGAAAACTCTTATAATTTCTCATCAAAATATAAAAAAATATTCCAAATCAAAAAATACAGTAAATTAAATAGGCTCTCAAATCTAAAAAATTATCTTCATAAAGACAATCAAGTTCTTCCCAAACTTTTTAGCTTCTACTTTAAACTATCACTACTAAAAAAACCATTTTTATTAACCTATTACCTTTTAAAATCTAAATATCAAAACTTATTTCTCTTCAACTTCAAAAACAATATAATAACTATACAAGAACTAATTATATTCTTTTACAAGATCTATTACTTCAAATTACTATCAAATGATTTTATTTTTATTAGAAAAAAACTTCCTCTATCTTTCAATAAAACCCTTGACCTAGAAATAAATATTCATTTGCCAGTAACAAATCCTGTCAACATTCTTATTAAAGAAATAAATTAATATCATGAATGTAAACACAAATACAAACTTCCAAATTATATTAATCAAATCATCTCTTCCAGATGACTACAATATAATCAATAAAAAAGTTAATACCAACTTTTTAATAATTGACAGAAAACTTTTTAAAGAAAAATATATTTAAAATATATTAACAATTCCAATAAAAACCTTCTATTCCAAGTCCTTCCAAATTAAAAAAATACTTAATTCAAAGCAAAATTGAAATAGACATTTCTATAGTCAATGATGTCAACTTTATACAAAAATTTATAAACTTAGAAAACACTTTGCCTTCCAAAGACTCACCAATAAATATATTATTCAAATAGAACTCTTTGAACTATCAACAAAATTTTTTAACTTTTTCAAATAATAACTAGTACAAATGATCTTCTAAAAAACTTTTCAATTAAAAAAAACCTTTCCAAAATTATATATTACAAATTCACTAGCAATATAAAAAAACAATAACAATTTTTAAAAATAAACTTTCTTAACACAAGAGGATTTAATGATTATATAAAACTGAACTGCCTTTTACAATATATCAAAACAACAACTATAATATCTTTGTATCTTAGAAACAAAACTCAAATCATCAAAAATTTTATTATATACTCAAGCAATTTAGATAAAAGTCAAGCAGATGTCTCAATAATACTTAACAAAAACCTTTTAAATTATTTCTATAAAACCTCTAAGCTTCAAGGCTATATTATTTCAATTCAAACTCAAAATTAAAATATATATTATATAAGTCTATCTTTCACATGATACAAATACAAGAAAAAATCACTTTATATCTTCAAATATATATTAAAGACAACTCTTCAAAAAACATTTCACATATTATTATGGATAACTTCAACTTCACATCCAATCCAATAAATAGAATTCAAAAATCCAAACCAAAATATAAATCACTTATCTACAAAAAACTAAACAGAAA
The DNA here is from genome assembly GCA_910591835.1 of Acaulospora morrowiae. Classification (NCBI taxonomy): domain Eukaryota; kingdom Fungi; phylum Glomeromycota; class Glomeromycetes; order Diversisporales; family Acaulosporaceae; genus Acaulospora; species Acaulospora morrowiae. Next base: position 7,102 of record CAJVPV010001447.1, on the reverse strand, counting down.
CTACACTGACATATTATATTTCTTCTTTCTTATAAAACAATATATATTTTTTCAGGACCTAAAAACCAAAGTCATATTAATCAAATCTGGATATTAAATAACATTGCCATTCAATCCAGCAATTATAAATAATAAATACTGAACCAGAATTCTACAGTAAACATAAAATTATTACCTTGATACTTTCAAACTTCTTAATTATTAAATTTTCCAAAAAAACATTTTTCACTTACTATAATTTCAATAAAATAATATCTAAAACATAAAAAATAATAAATTCAATTATTACTAATAACTTGTTATTACTTCCAAAAGAATCCAATATTCAAGAATCAACATCCAAGAATTCTGAAAATTTTTCAACTCAAACATTATTAAAACTCTGAATAAACTAGTTTCAAAAACAAAAATCTATAAAAACACTTTACAAATCTTTAACAAAAAAGATACAATACTCTATAAAAAACTTCAAACAATTAAATTTCACATTTATAATTTCTTGACACAAACCCTTTATCCATTTAATCACACAATCTTAAAAGATTTTAAAGATTTTAAACTTTCCTGCAACAACAAAAATAATCAAATTAACTTACTCAAAAAAATTATTTAAAATCATTTTTAAAACACTCAAAATTGAAAATAATCTATAAAAAAAAGAAACAATTACCAAAATTATTAACTAACAAACAACAAACCTATATAAAAACCTTAAAATCATGATTAAACAAACTCTTAACCATAAAAATTATTATGTCTTTTTCACAAAAATCATTGATTTCATTAATAAAGGAATTATAATTGACCCACTTCAAATTCATCAAACAATTATAGATTATTATAAAAAGTCTTACAAATAAATAATTAATAACCAACTTTTTCTCAAATAGAGAAAATACTATGCTCCATTTACAATATTAATCCTTCAATTTATAATATACTAATAAGTTCAATTACAGAATATGAAATTATAGAAACAATCAACCTACTTTCAAATAACAAAACATCTGGTTCCTTCAAAATTATATATTTTTTTATAAAAAAAATCCAAAAAACACTTCTCTTTTATCTTTATACAATTAAAAAAATCCTATCTAATATTCAAATATTACTTACAAAAAAATCAAAAACAACAAAAACTTCAATATTAATCTAGTTTATAAAACAATTAATACTATTATCTACTTAATCAACTTCTTAACAAGTATACTTCAACTCAAAAAATTTTTTAACAATCTTTAACCAATCCAATAAGACTTTAAGCTCCTCAATAAAATCCAAAATAAAATACTTGAATTAATTTATCTTCATATTTGAATTCCAAGAAACAAAGATATAATTATAGAAGAAAACTTTTTTGATATCTTACAAAATATCAAATATAAAAGAAACAATAATAACAAGTTAAACAAAAAATCCAATTGATCTTAACAAAACATAAAAAACAGCTTAACAAATAATATAATACTTAAACTTTTCTCTAAATCTATTTATACCCCTATAGGATAGAATAAATTATTAGAAAGTTATTAACTCTTCAAGATTTAATAGTTTCTTTTCTTTTTTCTGCTCAAGAATTTTTTATTAGAAATATGTCTAATCAGGTAATAAGCTAATATTTATAGAAATATATCTTACATTTTAATATTAATTATGTAATAATTTTTTTACTTTATCAATAAAGATTATAAGAAATGTCTTATTTAAACATTTAAAAAAAAAGTTTGAATATTTTTAATATCAATAATTATAAAAAATAATATTAATTATATTAATTATAATTTTTTAAAACAATTAATTTTATCAGTTTTATAATTTTTTAAATTTTTATTTAAAAATTTATATCTTTTATTATACTGTATTACAAAAATTATATATTAATATTTTAATAAAGCTTTTAAAATTTTATACAAAATTTGAAAACAATATTTAGTTACAGTTATTATCTTTTTATTTTTTGATATAAAATAAAAAAAATCTGTTATCCCTTAAACTGTATTATAGGCAAATTTGTCTACAATTTTTTTTGTTAACAAAATCATTTTATATCTCCTGATGTATATTACTCTTTAATTATATATTCTTTTAGTATATATTTTAGTTCATTTAAATCTTCAGAACAAGATTAACCTTTTTTGTAATGGTTAAAGTGCAAATAACATAATAATATTCTTTTCAAAAATGTATTACAAAAATAAGTATCAAAATTTGCCAAAAATTGGCCTACATATTAAGGAATAACTCTTTTTACTAATCCTCTTGCCAACTCAAAAAAACAAATATTTTCAAAAATATTTCTTTATTTTTAATAATAAAATCTATATACTTTTCTTAAAAACCTTACTTCCTAAAGGCTGGTGTCTCTTCTATTTGTCTACCTTTCTTTTTTCTAAAAACTTTGTATATTTTAATAACAAAATAAATAAACTTTATCCATTTGATTTATGACAAAAACACCTTATTGAAAAGAAAAAACCTGTTAAAAAAATACTCTTTACTATATTCTCTTTAGATCTGGAACTTAAAAAAGTAAATCACTAGTAAATGTATTTTTCAAGTTTTATAAGAATCTTGAATCCATCATAAATAAACACTTAATATCTGAGATAAGTAGATAAACTAGTTGGACCTATCAGTGAATATATTTTCCAAGCTCCAATAGAACCTTGGATCCACTATAAGTTAAAACTCCTGTAGTCTAAGATGAATGAATAAGTTGATAGGAGTCTAATTGTTTAGATATATGATCTTTCTTTACTAGTCATATATACTGTATCTATAGTAATACTCTCAAGTATATTAAATTTTTTGGGAGTTTTTTTGAGGAATTTTGCTTATCTCAGTTTGATTCTGAATTTTTTGTCACATCAAAAACTCTGGTTAATAATTGGTTAAAATCTTGAACTAGTTGATTGGCATATAAAAGAAATATAAATAAAACACATACTTTTATATGTTCCATGTTATACTATATTACAATCAATAATGTAATGAATAATAACAAAAGAATGAGGTATTAAGGTGTCATCTTGATAAGAAGTGGCTTGAAGTCTTTTCTCTTCTCTCTTATGCCTGTTTTTTTTTTCCTTAAGACCAAAGAAGATTCTCATTAGACTAGTGATTGATTTAGATGAGTTTTTATTTATCAGTACAAACTTTTCCCTTCACCTTTTACATATTTCTTTTACCTTTTTAAAAAAATAAAAATTTTTATATCTTAGAATCACAGAGGTTAAATTGGGGTAACAGTTTTGATAAAGAGCTAATAGTGATATTTTAAATTACAAGGAACATTTTTTTAATTAAGTAATTTTTTTATTTTTCTTAATTATATTTAGAGACCATTGATTATTGACAGGTATGTCATATTAGCATTAGAAGTTTTACTGTTAGTATATATATAATCAATACTATATATAGTATATCTTGTAATATCTGTACTAGGATCCATTCAATCTTAAAGTTTGAAACTAATAAACTTAAGCATATGGCCTGATTAGATATAATAATAATAATAATAATAATAATAATAATAATAATCTATTTGATAAATATTGAATCATAAATAAATATAAAAATTAATATCTTTATTAATATAAGCAAAAAATTTTAAAATATTATTTATATAATATAAGTATATATATCTTTTTTAAAACAAAGCAATTCATGCAAAATTTTAAATATATAAACAACATATTCCAAACAATATATATAAGTATTTTTTAAAATTATTTAATTATTTAATTTTGTTACAAACTTATTTTTGCAATATTATTTTCTAAAAAAAATATACTTAATAACAAACTATATTATATTTGTAAAATAATAAAATTACTTCTGCATATAAAATATATTCTAAAACTAATATAAACATATCAACTATCTATTATAATATCAAAAAATTAAATTTAAAAGGCAATAATTTAAGTGTAAAAGTCAAGAATAAAATCCTTTTATTAAAGACTTTTAGATATAAATAGGATAATTTTATTGTTGTAAAATTATTAGTTGCTTTATTCAAAGGTCAAAAAAGTATTCTTAAATATATTTTAAATATTACAACCTTTTTCAAATAAATAAATATATAAAATATTATATATACAATATATTGTAAAACTTTTTAAAATTTTTTATTTATTTATTACTCAAAAACTATTACATAAAAATTAATAAAAAATATATCAAAATAAAGCTTAAATTTTAAAAATTTTATTAATATATAATTAATAATTAATTTTTTATCATTATTTTCAATTATTAATTTATATTTTTCTTTCATTGAATTTATAAGATTAATTATATTTTTATTTGAAATTTTTTTCTATTCTTTTATTATAAATTATTCTAATTCTAAAAAATTTTGAGATAATCTCATTTCTATATTTTTTTTAATAATAAATTAAAGGTTTTCAATAAGATTTAAATCTGAACTATTAGAAGACCAATCTATAATTTCAGGAATATTTTCATTTAAAAATTTTTTAGTAATTTTACTAATATGTTTAGGATTATTATTTTGTTAAAAGTACCAATTGTTTTCAAGCAATTCTCCAATTTCTTGATTTTGTTTTTATAAAATATTAATATAAAATTTTGTATCTATAATTTATTTAAAACAAAAAAGAGAAGTTTTTTCTTTTGAACAAAATCCTTTTCATACAAAAATTTTTATATGATCTTTAGACATTCTTTTAATTAATCTTATATCTTTATACTACTAAATAATTGTGTTTCTAAATAGTTAAAATGCTGTTTTATCAGAAAATAAAATTTTATTCCAATTGTTACTAAGATATTTTTTTGTTCAAGTTATATAAGCTTCTTTATGAGTAGTAGTAAGTATAAGTATCTTCAAAAATAAGTTATTTTTATAGCATATTTTTATCAAATGTCTTAAAACAATTTTTTTTTTAATCAGCTAAAGTAAGACTTTACTCTAGTTTTTATTAGTATAGAATTTTTACATATATTAATACAGAGGTTTTAAACTACACTAAGTTCTTATATTAACTAAAATCCACTCACAGGTAATAACGACCATCCGGGTTAAGTCTGCCATCATTATTTTTTTCCTGACTTGAGCCATTATCTTGGCTCTATTTAATTCTATATACTATATATCGAACCTATTCATTTATATATTTTATTACTATATATAATCTCTTTCGGAAATTTTCTTCCAATAGACTTGCAGGGAGTGACACAAGAAACCATAAAGAGCTTGCAGGAAGAGACATGGGAACGGATACCAAACTTTTTACTTTTTGTTTCATAGGCACTTCACACTTCTTATTCATTTTCGGTGATCATCGTAACACCAACCAGATGATTGTCACACCACAACACCTTATCTGGAAATCACATTCTTGATGCCTGCTTAGATCAGCATGTGAATTGGCTTCTTTGTAAGACACAGCGCTTTAACAGGTCATGGTGCTGGATACCATATTAATTCTATTCAACTGCTTTCACTTGGGGTTGAACCGGTATCTTGTGATCTGGACCTGGGAGCATTGACCACTATGCTATTGACCCACAGGTCAATGTATTAAAACAATTAAATATAATATTTTGATATTAATATTTGATAATTTTATTATCAAAATTCTTATAGAGAGTCTTGAATTATAATATAAATATTGATTAATTGCTTTTGATATATAAGAAATAATCTTTTTAGAATAACTTCCACTTGGTTTTCTTGAATTATTATTTTTAAAATTTAATTTTTTAAGATTATAATAAATTATTGATATATTTATATCAGTTCTGAAGTATATTTTATTTGCAAAAATAATTCTATTATTTTACAAATATAATATAGTTTGTTGTTATATATTTTTTTCTAAAGATGATATTGTAAGAGTTTGTTTATAAAAAAATAATAATAAATTGAAGTTTAAAAGTATACTGTATATATACAGTATTTATTAAGATATATTGTTTATACAGTATATTTAAAATTTTACATGAATTGTTTTTGTTTTAAAAAAGTCATTTATATTTATATTATATAAATAAAATTTTAAAAAGTTTTGCAATATACTATATATCTATATAAGATTTAACTTTCTGAAAAATATATATATAATAATATAATAAATAAAAATATAATAAAATAAATAAAAAAGAAATAGTAAATAAAATCTTTTATATGTCAAATAAGTATATTCATAACTCTCTTATTAATTTTATATATCAATATTAATATTAATACTATTAGTAATATACAGTATATTACCTCTTGTAAAATTTATATAATTTGAGATTATTGACAGCCTAAGTGATTATGATATATATTTAAAATTAGTGACAAATTAGAATTCAAATTGTTATATACCAGTTTTTAGAAAATAAAATATTAAGGAAAGTGTATGGATTTTATTATTAAAAATAAAAAATATTTTTAAGAATATTTATTTTTTGGATTGGTAAGAGAATTAGCAAAAAGAATAAAAAAATTTTTTATAATATAATTTATTAATATATAATATTATTTATATATATATATTATTTTTAAAAAAATTTTTTTTTATTAAAACCATAAGATTTCTTATTAAATATAACTATTTTATAACTAATTATATTGAATATAATTTTTTAAAATTTATTTATTAAATAATAAATAAAACTTAAAAATATATATATATATTTTTTTTTTTTTTTGAACCCAACGTCAGCTCGACATTCATTGGTGTCCTTCTTCCTGCCTCCCGGTGTTTCTCCGGGGTGCATGAACGCAATCTGAAAATGCCGAATCCTTGTCTTAGGCCTAAGCCTCTAAGTTCAGACGCGGGGGTGAATAATTTTGCTACATTTTAAACAAGCCCATATATTCTATGGACTTGATGATCATAACCAGCAGTCACCACTACCGTTTTTCAACCGTTCAGTTTAGCCAAGACTTACTAGGATTTAGTCAGTGAGACATTATTGGCAGGATGAGGGTACACCAGTACACCAAATTCGTCTGGGAATCGGATCCAACCTCACCCTTCCTAATCTAACCTAGCAACACATGTGGAGGGTTACGTTTTATGGGGTCATGCAGTCAACCGTCGCAAGTGTACCCCTTAGGATAGAACATCCCGTGATACAAGCA
>CAJVPV010001446.1:0-15872 GCA_910591835.1 Acaulospora morrowiae | reverse complement strand
TTCCTCTTCAATTTCCATCTCCTGTTCTTCGTACTCCTCTACTGGTTCCTCTTCTTCTTCAGTTTCTTTTCCTTTTCCTTTGTCCATATCCATACTTGCTGCACGTACTGGTATTCTTTTCCTCTTTTCCTTGTCCAGACTTTTGGGTCTTCCTGGTCCTCTCTTGTTAATGGCGGTTGCCTTCACTCTTGCTTCTCTGGTTGCATTAATGGTTTTCCTTTCTGTACCTCTTCCTCTGCCCACACTTGATGTCGCTGCTTGGGTAACTCCCATTGTACCTTTTACTTTCTTGTCGCTTTCTTTCAAAATTTCCTAAAAAGGCAATTAATTTCGTGTGGGAAAGAGTTTTTTTTTTTGTTTTTTTTGTTTTTTTCTCCATTTCTTTATGATTTTTCTTATTTCTAATATCATTTCTTTTCTTTCTTGATTTAGTTGTGATGGTACATATACCTGTATTACTTTTATGCTGCATCTTTCTTTAAAAATTAGTTCTATAGCCAGAATTCTTTCCTGCTATCTTATTATTTTTTCTATGTGTTAAGCCCAGTTCCTTTTTATTATTAGACCTATCACTCCTGCTTGCTTTTTGATATATGCCCAAAATAGTTTGTATTTATTATCTCATATAATCTTCTTATTTGTTTTTTTTGAATTGGTATCTGATATTCCTATTATAGTTATATTGTTTTGATAATAGTAGTATTGCAGTTGTTGTTTTTTGAACTTTTTGTTTAATTGATTTATATTTATTATTATAATTTTAAAACTCTTTATATTTGTTCTTTTTTTTTGTACATATTAATATTTTTGATATTTTTATTTTTTTGATATTGTACTGTTATGTTTGATTGTTTTTGTTATGGTATTCCTCTTTTCTATTGCCTGTATAGCTATAGTTTTTTTTTGATGATTGCAGACTAACCGTTTTTCAATAATTCATTTAACATTCTTCCTATGTGCTCTATTTGTTCTTCTAACTTGTTTTGTCTCTTGACTACTTGTTCATTGATTACCTTGTATATTGTTAAAAGGATTTTCTCCTTTTCTGTGTTCATTTTTTTTGCATCTTGATATTGTGCTTGTTGTTCTTCTTTTCTTATGTTACAGTATTCTTCTTCTTCTTATTCTTTTTGTAACTCTTTTCACCAATTCCATAATATGTTGATTTTCTTTTTCATGCTTTTGATTTTCTTTTCTAAGCTGCTCAATCTTTCTCCTATTTCCTCCTATTGTTTTTTTTTCTTTCTTTATACTGATTTAAACCTGCTTTGTTTTCTCAGAATTTCTGTAAAAGATATAGGTGCCTCTTTTTCTGGATCTTTTTTAAACCTGGATTGAATTTATATGAATCTTGCTTATGTTATAGCTTTGTCTTTTTGAATCTTTATCTCCTCACATTGAAATGCTATATATCCACTTTGTTTACATTTGTAATATAATTTTTCATATTTGTCTACGAAATTAATTATCACTCTGTTCAGTTTAAAGATTTGTTGCTCTACTGCTTTTAATTAATTCTTTGTTTTAAATATTACATATGCAAATCTTTCCCTAAAGTATTTACCTGTTCTTGGAATGTAAAAGATTTTTCCACTTGTTTCCCTTATGATTTTCTTTAGATTATATGCTGTAATACCTACTGGTAATCCTGCTAATTTAAGTATATACAATATTTTGATCTTCTTGCAAGTTTCTCTTTTTCTCCTATTTTGGAAGTATTCTTAAATATTTTTTTTTAAATAGAATCAATCACAATCTGGCCAGAAGTTGTGTATCTTTTTTTTTTTATAAGTTACTATTGTTATTTGCCATATTTTTATTGGACAGATATCTATTATATATATATTACCAAACTTTCTTAGAGCTGCTTTGACTGCTCTTTCATTAATTGAAAGAAAAATATCTCTAACTATCACAATATTTTTCTTTTCTGATTGATGTTTACTTAGTTCTGCCAGAGTTAAATATTTTTTATTCTTGACTGTACCAAAGTTAATCTTATATGCTACTTGCATATCAATGAGATTACCAAAATTGGCAATGATTTTTTTTTTCTTTTGTTATTTCTTTTTCAACTCTTACCTCAAGAAGAAGTTAAAGGCTATACACACTTCTTCTACTATATCTGCTATTTCTCCTAATTCCATAGCTATTGGTAGTTCCGGTTCATATATACAGTGTGGCATAAAATTTTTTGCAATTATTATATAAATAATTGATCAATCAAATTTATTTAAAATCATCAAATTATAAAACTAAGTATATATAATTAATTTATACTATTTTCAGTAATTAATACATTCTCCATTATTTTTTATAATAAGCTCATATCTAGTCTTCATTGAATTAACCAGATTTTTTAAGAAGACCTTTGAAATAGAACCCTACTTCTCAACCATATATTGAATTAAATCGTTCGAATTTCATGACATCATTTTTTCTATCCTTCATTTTACAATACTCCATAGGTTTTCAATTGAATTAATATCTGGGCTGTTGAATGGCCAATCGATAATCTTCGGCATATTCATTTTAAGATATGATTTTGTTAAACAGCTCGTATACTTAGGGTCATTATTGTGCAAAAATCATTATTTTTTGCCCATTATTTTTTTTCATCACCAACATATTTTTTTTTAGTATATCAATATAAACTTCTGATATCATTGTCTCCCTAAAACAATAAAGTTTTACTTTATCTTTTTTACTAAATCCACCCAAGCAAAGATTTTTGATTGATCCTTCAATATTTGGCAAAACGGTCTCAAACCCTTGTACCATTGTCCAATGGTATTTCAGAAGAGCTGAAAAGCTATTTTATTAGTAAAAAATATATTGTTCCAATTATTGTTCAAATGATTTTGTGCCTACTCTATTTGCTTTTCCTTATAAAGCTTTGTAAGCATTGGTGTTTTAGCCGGAATGTTGTATTTGTACCCAAGTGACTTTAAATAATATACAATGATTATTCGGGAGACTTTATTATCTAGTTTTATTGCTAAACTTTGTGTAGAAATCGTAGGTTCTTGCTTTATATATTGCTTTATTTTTTTGAAATTTCTGCAGTAATAGATGTTGATCAATCAGCCTTTTTTTTTACTCTTTGTCTTTAGTGATCTGAAGTTTTCGAAGATTATAATATATAGTTCTAAGAGGAATCTTGATTATAGTATAGATTTTTTTAGCCGAATGTACGTTTTTTTTCCACAAAAGCAAAATAGTTTTATATTGTTGATCTAACTTTAAAACGACCATTTTAACACTAAATTTTAAGGCAGGAGGAGGTGAAAGGAGACGACGAAAAAAAAAAATACTATATACAATTTTTTCTTATTAAGAGTATCATTTTGAAATATTTTGTGAAATAGTTTTGTCTTAATATAACAAAGATATTCGCAATTGAAGAGTGGTAATCAAATTGCAAAAAATTTTGTACCATACTATATATCTTGGTTTCTTTTTCACATTTTTGGAATTCTTTTCTTTCATTTGTTTTTCTTTCTTATTTCTTTATATAGTCTTATTTCTTCTATTCTGATATCTAATTTTGCCTTGCTAGTGCTCTCTTTCTTCACTCTTTGAATTTTCTTTTCAATTTTCATTTCTTATTCTTCATCCTCTTTTTCTAGTTTCTTTTCATTGCCTATTTCTTTTTCTTTCCCTTTGCTTATGTCTATACTTGCTATATGTATTGATATTCTTTTTCTTTTTTCCTTGTTTAGACTTTCGGATCTGCCTGGTTCTCTTTTTCCAATAGTCGTTGCCTTCACTCTTATTTCTCTAATTGCATTTATAGTTTTCTTTTTTATATATCTTTTTCTGTTCATACTTAATATTAATACTTGAATAATTCACATTTTTCTTTTTACTTTTTTGTAGCTTTCTTTCAAAATTTTCTAAAAAGACAATTTTTTCTGATTTTTTACTGTGTGAAAAAGTGTTTTTTTTTTTTGACTAAATCATATATACTATATTTAAGAATTATATTTAACAACTATTATAATATCTTATTAACTATTTTTTACAAACATTTATATTACAATATGACAACTTTATCTGAAATATTCTTTTTTATTTATTTTTATTTCTTTATAACAAATAGTTTCTTAAGTTTTTTTGCTCAAGAATTTTTAATTATATATAATATATATTCTATATAGATGATAGGTTAATATTTATAACAATATAACTTGTATTTTAATATTGATTATATAGCAAGTTAAACTTTTACTATATTAATAAAATAATAAGTAAGTCTTATTTTAATATTAAAAAAAATATATTATAATTATAATATATAAATTGATTTTTAAATATAATTAGAATTTGATATATAAGTTTTTTAAAATTAATTTAATAAATTGTAAGCAAAGATAAAAGATAACAAAAGTATTAAATTAAGATTATTTTATTTATATAAAATTTTAAGTTATAAAAAAAATTTTTAATATATTTATTTTTTAAATATAACAGAAGTACAGTATTTAATAGATAGAAGTATATAATATTTAGATTTTTTATTTTATTTTTTTTATGTTTATCCATAGTTCAATTTAAAATCTTTTATTGTCTTTTTAGTCTCCTGGTATTTTTCCAGGATATATGGATTATTTTATATAATTCTAAATACTTATCTTAGGCCTAAGCCTTTAAGTATAGATATTGGAAGTATATAAATTGCTATATTAAGACAAGCAGACCTTTGTTATCTGCTTTAATAATTATTGTTTGCAGCTATTACTATAGTTTTTTAATCATTCAGTTTAGTCAAGACTTATTAGGATTTAGTCAATAAGATATTATTGGAGGATAAGGATATACCAGTATAACAAATTTACCTGGAAATCGAATCCAGTCTCACCTTGTCTAATCTAACTTAGCAACATATATAGAGAGTTATATTTTATAGGGTTATATAGTCAACTGTCACAAGTATATCCCTTAGGATAAAACATCTCATGATATAAACAATCTCCTGCACCCTGATCAGATCCTCGCTATTAATGAACATGTGAAACTCTTACTGATAGTTATGTAACTAATGTTTTTAACCATCTGTACCTTTTTTTTCACTACTAGAAAGATCCTATGAAACTTCTTTCTTCTTTTGAAGATATTTTCCGAGTAATATTTGATAAGAAAGTTTACTAATTAAATCATCTATCTTTTTAACCTATAGGGAGTAGTCTATTTATAAAACTCCTTAATCACTAAAACAATTCAAATAGCTCTCTATTATAAGTTACAGAGGCTGTAACACAAAGTTTCAATTTGGAATATGTGAATTGTTTCCAGCTGGGGTTGAACTGTGGTTCATAAATTAGTTTTCCCTACCTTAGCCCACTGGATTATAATCAGATTGATCAGTATTTAGATTTTTTATAGATATTAATATTTAAATAAAAGATATAGTATTTTTAATATTATATATTTTTTGTTTACAAATATAATCAACTTAATTACTATTCTATTAATTAAGTTAATTCTTTGTTTTTTTTTAAAAAAAAAATTATTAAGTTTATTATAATTTAATATTATTAAGTTAAAATATTTAAAGAAAATTTTATATATTATTTTAATAAGTTTGTTAATTTTTGTTTAAAAAATATTAAAAAAACTCTTGTTTAAAAAAATATTAAAAAAAATATTCAAGTTTTTTTATAATAATTTATTTATAAAATCTATGGTCTATAGCATAGTGGTTAATGCTTCATAGGTAAGATCATAAGATATCAGTTTAATCCTATATAAAGGTAATTGAATAGAATTAATATGATATCTGATACTATAATTAATTATGTGCCATTTCTCATAAGAAGCCATTTTACATACTGATTTAGTGAGCATTGAGATTGTGATCTTTCTATTAAGATGTAATGGTGTGATGATCATCTGGATAATGTTACAATAATCATCTATGAAAGGAGCCATAAAACCACCTATATATTTGGATGTGCAGACTGGGCTATATTTTATTTTAACAAATCTACACAATATTTTTCTGTTGACTGTCAAATAAGAAAACTTTGAAGAAAAGCACTATATCAATATTAATATCTTATGTGACATGGTTTCCTCAATAGCTTACCATGTATATAGGAGTTGTACCTTGCTTAATATTTATGCCCTTATATTTGGTAGTCTAAGCTAACTGGTTTCAAACTGAAGTATTTACTAGAAGATAAAGGATTTTGGGAGCTTGCTTGACATAACCTGTATGGTCCTTAAGGAGTTATGCTCCACTTGGTTACAAGAGCTCCTAGATTTGACAGCCAATACTAACTAGCAAATCAAAACTGAAACATTTACTAGAGAATATATATCCATATTGAGGTTCCCTTTGCTATATTAGCTGTGTAAGCGAAAAAATATAATATGATAGGTAACTTTAGAAAATAGTTAGCAATATCCACTGCCCTTATACAAAAATTGGACTGGTAGGTTAGATAGTTTAAAACTAGTAATAGGATTTATATTTTTTAAATAGGTCCCTTTTAAAAAATATGAATTCACTTCATGAGTATCATTAGTATTACTGAAACAATAAGTAAATAGGCTAACATTTAGCTGTTGTAATAGCAATAGATGATATTTGATATAATACAAAATTGATAAGTAATTTAATAAAGTTCTACATCTAATACTATTCTATTATAAAAAAAAAATAATAATTTATTTACAAATATACTTCCTGGTCAAAAGTTTAGGACTACCCTAATAATTTACAAAAATTTTGCTTTATACAACTGTGTGACTTGCTAAAAAAAAAAAATACATTTCATATTACCAATATTAATAGTCCTATATATGTATGTATATTATTTTTGCTCAATTACTTTATTGCTTTTTTTTTTTAATAGTCAAAAAAAAAGCTGACGGATTTCAAGTATAAAAGAATTATCAGTTTTCATGAAACTGATAATTCTAAAAGAACAATTTCAAAAAAAACTGGATATGATAAAACTATAATTCATAATGTTATAATGAAATTTCACAAATTCAATATTATTTCTATTACTTCAAGAAGTAGATGTTCAAAAAAAATAACTTAACGTGATCAACATTATTTCAAGACAATAATAAAAAAAATCACAGCAAACCTATAGAAAAAATACATAAAATTTTTTTGAAATCATTTGAAAATAAAGTAAGCCAAAGAACCATTATATGTACTTTATACAAAATGGAATATTATAGTCAAACAGGCCTTAGAAAGCCTTTTGTTAATGAGGCTAATTGAAAAAATTAATTGAATTGGGCATGTAAAAAAATGTTTTTGGAAAATAGATGATTGGAAAAAATAGTATGGAGCGATGAATCAAGATTTATATTATTTAAAAATGATGGAAAAATTTATATATAAAGGCTTCTTAAAGAAAAATATGATTTTAGTTGTCTTGTTTTTATAATAAAATATAATAATAAGAGGATTATGTTATAATAATGTTTTTTTTGATTTGGATTGGATTCTTTAGTTAAAATTGATAGTCATATTAATAGTTAAAAATATATAGAAAAGATTGTTGACTATTATTTAATACCTTTTTTAAAAAAATTTTAAAAAAAGCAATAGTAAATATTTTTTTTAACAAGATAATACTAAAATTTATACTAGTGTATAAATATAAAATTTTATAAATGAAGTTGTGATATTTCTCTTATTATGACCAGGACAAAATCCAAACTTAAATTCTATTGAATATTTTATAGGATAAGCTTGAATAATATATAAAAGCAAAAAATATTTATTCAAAATTTTGGATGAATTGGAGACTTTTTTACAAGAATATTGATTACAAATTTCAAGTAATGTGTTTTAAAAATTAATAATTAGTATAGAAAATTAGATAAAGGCTATAATTAAAACCTATGGCTATCCTACTAAATATTAATAAATATCATTAAATATTTTTTTTATTTAATTTTTTAATAATAATTTTAATAAATTTTTAATAAATTTTTTTACATAATAATATAATATATAAATTTAGATATAAATATAGTTAATTAAATATAATAAAATAAAAAAATTTTTAGCTTGAAATTAAATTAATTAATTAATCTATTTATTTGATAATAGTTTAAATATTATGAAAATTTATAAAAATTTATTAAAAAATTAAAAAAATTAAAAAAATATTAAATAATTAAAAAAAATTTTTTTTTAATATTAAATATATAATTAAATATATTTTAATTTTAATAAAAAATTGTTATTATATTATTATAATAATAATAAATTATTTACAATTATTTAAATTTTATTAGGTGGTTCTAAACTTTTGGCCAGGAAATATATAGTATATTGTTTAATCTTTTTTCTTTTAATAATATTTGAATAGTTTATTTATAATTTATTTAATAAAATAATTAAATATTTTTTTTATTGAACTTGAAAAGATATTGTAAAAAGAGAAAAGTTTAAAATAATTTCTATTTTTATAAAGATTTAGAATTTGAATTAAATAATTTTCAAAATTAATAATTTTTGATTTTTTTTATTTAACTTTAATATTGTCAATAATCTTAATTTGTTTTTGTTATAAATAATTATAATTTTATTAATTTAAAAAAATTAATTAATTGTTTTAAGAAGAATTTTATTTTCAATTTAAAGTTAATAATTAAAGTAAAATTATTTATATAAGCAAAAATATTTGAGTATAAATTTTGTATTTATTATAGTTATAAATATTTATTTTTTTTTAAAATTTTAATTTTTAAAAGAGATACAAATACTTATAACTATTATATAGTAGTAATTCAATTATTAATTAAGTTTTGTTTCTATTAAAGTAATAAGTAAATAATTATATTTCTTTCAAAAAAGATATAATTAATTTGCAAAATTTTATATGCGAAACTATAGTATTTAAGGATTTATTTTTATTACTTTTGTAGATATTGAACTAGAGACTTATATTTGATAATTTAAAAGTACTATTTATTAAGCTATAGATTCATAGGTTTACAAGAATATAATATAATATATATATTTATTTATTTATTAATCTATATTATTTAATTAATTTATATATTGAAATAATAATTTAACAATTGATATTATTGTTTTTTTTTGTAATCAACAAAAAAGTTAAAAATTTTAAATTGCTTTTTCTTTTTAATTATAATTTAATTATATTATTTTAATATATTTAAAAAACTTTTTTATATATTTTTATTCTTTATATTTCCAAATATACACATGTCTATATTTATTTTAATTAATTAATTAATTATGAAATTATTAATAGAAATATGAGGTTTGATTTTTTTTAAAAAATATTTTTGTTTCACACTGTTTATCCTATATGTTTATATTTTTTTAAAATTCTTCAAAGTTCCTACTATCTCATTGGTATTGGTATTATTATTGGTATGCATTTGGGTTTTTCTTATATTACCAATATAAGAAATATACTGTATATACATATTCACTTGTTGTCCCGAAACAAAGCGTAAGACTTAAAGTAAGATAATGAGCCGAAAAGTGCATTTTTTAATTAATCTATTATATCATATGATGCAAAATAATAAATAATAATAATTGCTAAGAAAGATTGTGGATTTTTCTGTGATACCGTTAATCCCTGGTTCATAAAAGAAATATAACATTATTACTCAAAGGTTCTGATGAATACAGTATGTCATATGTCATAAATATTGGAATCGATGGAATTTCTATTTTATTCATGTAGAAAAGGTTTAAACTGAAAATGATAAAATTTTTTGGAATTAATACATAAAGTGTGCGCAGTATATGACAATAACGATTAATACATTACTGTAATAGAGATAAATAAATTTAACACGTGGTTTCGGCAACGGTCGAGAAAGGATGTATGATTTAAACACAGGTAATTTCGGTATGCAATTTTATGCCTTGAATCAGTTATCTAAAATTGGCAGTGTAATTATACTCAATGCATACGGAAGGCGATAGCATCACATTTGTCGGGTATATTTGGACAATGGATATTTTAGGATAAAATGAAAAATGTATATCATCCAAAGTTATAATTGAAAACCAGTCAAAAGAGTGCATGGAATTGTCAAATTCATATTATTAGATGATAATAAATAATAGAGTGTGTCCACAAATCAAACACCCATTTAAAAATAAAAGGGGACATTATTTACGGGTAAAATTGGCCACCTGATTTAAACTATGTTTTGAACAAATTAACGAAAAAATAGAAAGGTACCCAAGTATTTTATTATAGAAACGGTCCACATTGCAGGTGTAGTCATAGAATCACGAAAGAAACATGATTCTTTGACCAATGAATTACCAAGGAGAAGTAATCAATGTCACCTCTTTTGAGAATGTTATTATTGCCAGTTGCAAAGAGGATTAATGTGATGCCTAAAGACGAAGATTTAGGTTTGGTCGTATAAAATCTTCGCTCCCAATTTCGCGGAATTGGTTATACCATAGATTGGAAAGAAGATTCTCAGTCCTACCACTACGTGCTGTTCATAGACATTTTCAATGATTGGCGGTGTGCGCAAGAAATGGAAGATGAGAAAATATTCGTTGTATCTGTATAAAATGATAGTTTAAATATGGAATAGACGGATAATTGGATTCTATTGGTGTGACATTGTTGTGTTATGATACCATATTCAGGCTCAAGTAATCAACGTTCTTTTTTAAATACTGTTAGTAACACCATACACTTACTATATATGCTCACGCGCATCATCGTCATACACCTGACTATATACCTGGTGACTGTGCCCAAATATCCTAATAAAGCATAAAATAATTCTAAAACTGTTAGTCGACGTGAGATGTCTTTATATTATTTATTGCCTTATATGGATTCATGATATCGATCCAAAAATTTTGGATTCTTCCTCAAAGTCGTATCCAATAACTTTGTGGTTTCCGTTGAAGTATTCATGTGACGGCGACCTCCGCAATCTACATCCATTTACTACGAACCACATCACTTGAACTTAATAAATGTCTTTCCTCGGATAAAGTGTGATTGATGTATGCGAACCCACGCTGTAAAGTACACAAAGTCTTCTTGACTTTTCCTTTCAGTGAATATCAATGCCTAAAATGAATGACCTCAGACTAGTCATAAATGACCATCAATTCAATTGCTGTATTTGCGTAATAAACATAAAGACATCCTTGTCTCCTTTAGCATCACAACTTTCCATCGTCGTCTTCCTTACCCTTACCACGAGCTCTGCCCCTCTTCTACTTTATACCCAATACGATAATAATAATAATAATAATTTTTTTTTTTATTATCATTATTTTGCCGTAAACTCTATACCCTTTTTTTATCTGGATTCATGATAAAAATTAAGATGCATGCTACTCGTGAGTGCAAAAGGTCTGGGCCGTTGGTACTGTAAAAGAATTTTTACGTGATTTTAGATGATCGACACATTACATAATACCATGCGCACAGCGATCTATCATGGACTTTGCATACTTCACATCTTCTATTATCATCAATCGTAACTTCCTTATCACCAACTCGATCGCGTGTTTTCCTGTTACGACTCATTCGTTCCTTTCCTTTTTTTTTTTTTTAAAAAAAAAAAAAATTACCAATGATTGCAAATAATTTCAGGTGAAACGAGCCACACAGAACGTGCGTAATCCAATGTCTATGTCATCTTCTTTCGTTTTAAACACATGTGAGATTTCTTTGCTCGGAAAGAATGATTCGTCAATTTTATCAAGTCTCGTGATCCACACGTTCGAGTTGGTGTTTCTTTCATCACTTTTGGGTCGTACGAATTTGCGATATCACGTTGGTTGATGGATTTGTCGCATCAGACATCTAGATCAATGCGTTAATGCGTGCCAAACGAGAACCTCACAAAAGGGAGACAATCAATTCCCGGCATCATCCTTTCGTCTGTCACTCATGCAAGGAGGATGTTTTTTGCAGTTCCTCACTTAACCTTCCGTTTCTAATGAAAGAAAAAATATATACAGTATACAGGTATAATAAGTATACGCACATTTATTTCATCTATCATATCGACCTTATATGAAGATGAACTAAATTAATTATTAAAAGAAAATCTTCTTTTCACTCGATCTTTCCTAAACAAGTTTGGGGCATTCCTAAGTAAACCACCATAAGAGTAAAATCATTGTGATAATTAAATCTCTGAGCTGCATGACAAATCAACATTGCAGATATGTGTGTATGCACGACGTCAATTTGGTTAAGCTAAATGTGTTTATATTGTTGTTTGTTTATTTTATATATATTCGTTAATATGCAAAAGTTCTTGACCATTGCAGAACCATGTCCTCTTGTAATATTATTCATAAACAATAAGTTTCAATAAAGTGATATGTCAATAGAAACTTTAGGCGGTGTTGACAAATTCGGACACAAACAATGTCACACTAGTTTATTTTTGTAGCTCTCGACTCAATTTTGGGGCCCAATCCAAACGGTTGATCATGTGATTCGCTATTTTTCTTTAGATCATCTCAATAGTATTTTTAACCGGGGTCGAAAGCAATTCGTAGTGGTTAGCCGTTTGGATGTAGGTGAGTCTGATCAAATGCAAAAATCAATATTCGTCACGAAACGCATCGCAAGATTAATGTAAAGGTTCAAGACTGATAAATCTAGATGTTTGGAGAAACATGCGGTCAAGTAAATAACGGGGATTTTTAGGAAGGAAGGGTGTTTTTTTTTTTTTTTTTTTTTCTTTTCTTTTTTTCTTATATATAAAACCTATGTCAACCTTTACAAAACTGCTTGGAATCGGTATTTCTCATCTCGTCGTTTCATGTCAGAATGATACCTTCTCATTTATCAATGTGACGTGCCCGATTTAGATTAGTTTGCATCTAGAAATCCCCCCTTTTTTTACATGTATTTGTTAATTTCTGACATCCATAATATTGTATATAATCCTTCTATCTTCTTTCTCTTTATACAAATCCTTTCCAAACCCGTAATTTCTTGCTTTCCTTTGGTAGGAAGACCCTCTCGCGTTCAAATTTCAACGACCCCCCAGGTATCCGAAATCATCAATTTCTTATACAGTCATGACTCGGTTGGATCTACGAATTTCCTCAGTTGCCATTGTGACCGCATACCATTTTTATCGAGTAACGGATCGAACAACTCATCTCGAACACAATGATCACCTTTCCCGAGCGACCTTGGACTCGGCGTCGGATGAAATGCCGAACATTTGGTGCAGACAAGCAAGTTTTGTAAAAATTGATTTTCGGTGAGGCGCAGGTGCGATTTAAAGTTCGCAACACATGCAAACGTGCACCCGACTTTCTTCGCAGTGAGAAGACGAGAGGGATTCTTGATCTCTTCTCGAGATATGTCGTTGGCAGCGGACAAGGAGAAACCGGTAATTGTTGGAGAAAAAAGATGACGAGATTTTATTTCCTTGTCGAACCCTTTTTAGGGAAGGTGTGAGAAACGGAAAGTTTTTTGTTTATCAAAGTGATTCCTCGTGACCTCTGGTTCCTTGTTTCTTACATTCGTTCGTGAATCAGCTATCATCATATTATATCACCCTATAAACTTCTTTATCGGCAAACAAATAATATTATTTTGTTGTGTGACTAAGGCAATGTCCAAAGTTCAATGAGTTACTACAAATGAGATTGCATAATTGACGGAATTGATGGAGATTTTTCTGAAGTTCGTTTGAAAATTTCTTAGTCGTTGACCATATCTGGACATCAGTGTTCAAATCTTTGCATGCCCCACCCAAACTAGGGCCCTCAACATGTGCCACGATTCCCATGAAACAATAACGTCACATAAGCCCAATCGCATTATAAATAACAGTCGAATTTATTTGTCCCTTTTCTGTTACCCTCTTACCCAAATTCCGACCAACTCTTTATCTGTGATAAAAAAAAAAAAAAAAAAAAAAAATTATGTCGAGTCCCACGAAAATAGAAACTGTCGTTAATACTTGGTGTGTTTACATCCTTTTCAACCCTAACAACTCAAAGGTATACGTTGGTAATACCCATGACCTCAAGGTAATATCTCACGATAACTTCAAAAATAATATTAATGCGACATAAAGTGAGCCCTGGTAATCGTCTTTCTTTCCCTTGATACTCACAAAAGAAAATGCATAAATTAAAATAAAAAAACCAGGAACGTCTCCAGAAACACAATCGTTTATCAAACGATGAAGGCAAAGAAGTTTGGGAACCCATCGTCGCTATTACCGGTTTCCTCAGCAGCAAAGAGGCGACGAGTTTTGAGATGAACATCAAACTTCTGGCCAAGAAAAAAGAATACAATGAATACGCCAATCTCTATCAGGGACGATGTCCTTCAATTGTACTTAAACGGATCATAGCCATTAGAGGATTATTGTGCGAACACGATCAGTTCTGGAAAGCCCCTCGTGGCAAAAAACGCCGTTACGTCTTACACTGGGGAAGTTACATGGAACGAGATACGAGACAGCTGGTGGTATTGCAAACCTGCCCATGGGCAAGAGTTGGAAGATACGTGAAGCACAAAAGAATGAATTTAAGCGATCAGGTAACTGCCACTCGCACGAGTAGCAGCGACGACCTATCCTCAGTTTCCAGCAGCTCCTCACCCGAACGACCAAAATCACAACATATCGTCGAAAAAATATATGAGCTACCTTAAAAAATTACACTGTCATTTCATTAGTTTGTGGGAGGGGAGGTCTCTTTGCCGCGTAATGTTTTTGTGATATTCGAATTTTTTTTGAAGATGGATGAAACTTTGTTATAATAGATTGAACAATAATTAATTCCTTTCGTTTTCATAATAATTTACGTACATACATATAAAATTTCTTCATAGATGTAATTATTATTTTTTTTTTTTTCCTTCTACGAGAGAGTTTTCTGGTTTTGTCAGTCGCTCTTTACCTCTGGTTTTCTGCTTTCAAGGGTGTTAATAAATAGAGATGGATACTCGGGAGGGTCATGTCGTTGTTTGGACGAATCTAGGGTTTTTTTCTTTCATTTTTCGAGGAGCATTGTTTTGTCTTGTTTCTCTATGATTGCCTTCGTATCCGAAAAGCTGTCTTAATGCTCTCGCGTAAAAAAAAATAATGAAATCGTGTTCGTATTGGATTAACTGTGCTGCGCCATCTAATGTGAAATTCAATAAAGACCGAGTACCTTTTTTTTTTTTTCGCAAAGATTGAATTTGATCACGACCGTGACTTTGCCATTAGTATTAAAGAAATGTTAACGACTTGTCGCGGCGAAAAAGCAAAACGATGATCTCGAACCAGATTATTAAAAAAAAACTGGGCAATTGCTTCGACAATATTCAGATTATTTGATTCGTTTCCTGTATGTTACGAAAATTTCAATTTTTCCGCTGTCACATGTGCCATCTCTTCGTCATCATTATAACGTTATTTTCAAACCTCGTCATCTACTTTCTTTAAAATAGGTGACCACCTTCTTTTACCAGGTATTCATTCGTATTATCACAAATCCTTGAAATTTGTTATCTAGGATTCCCCGTCGGAGTTCGAAAACGTTAGGTTCTAATTTTCGTCGATCAACGAACGGTGAAGCGTTCGCACTTTTCAAAATCTGCGATCTCTTCTTTTACCTATTTCCTATTTCGGCTTACCGATGTGTGAAAAAAAAAAAAAAAGTCAAACGACTGTCGGTTTTGATGACGACAAACATCCTTGTTAATGAAATCAGTAGATACTCATAGAATCAAAAAATAACAGATCAGCCGGCCAACTCATTCATATTAATTTTAGACTTCCGAGAACCAATCGTTCATCTGCATCACGATCATCGCCCTAAAAAAAATGATTTGTTTCTTGTAAATTTCCCTTAAAAGTTTCGATTCATTCATTGACCTTCCGAATTTGAACTCATC
>CAJVPV010001445.1:0-15873 GCA_910591835.1 Acaulospora morrowiae | reverse complement strand
TAGTAGAGTAGAACAATTAATTCTATCTATTAGATACACTGAACCTGTGCACCTTGACAGAATTGTTGAAGAAACTTTTGAAGTATTCAATATCTATTATAATTTTGTTTTTGATTCTACAGATATTGATATCATTGAATCTTCCTCTTCTCTTAATATTCCTTTTACTATCTAACCTATTGATAACAATTTATTTGAAGATACAAGTTCTAATTCGTCTGAACCTATTTTAAATACTCCTGTTATTATCCTTAATAATCCTTTTATTAATTATTTATTCAATCACGAAGATTTAAATTTAGATTTACTATTTCAAGAAAATACTTCAGTAAATACAATGGCAAACGCACAAGCTGTACTTGATTACTTGAAGGCCAACAACAACAATCAAATTTTTCGAATAGAACCCTTCTTTGGAGATGGAATCCAGAATCCTCTGACTTGGTTCTCTGCTTTTGCCAAGGCCAGGCAAGCGAATGGATAGGAACAAACAAAGGCAATACAAATGTTGGCTGCTTATTTCCAAGATGAAGCTGATGACTGGTGGATCAATTATATTACCACTAATGGACCTGACTACACTGCAAATGCCTATTGACCAGAAGATATTGAAACTGCTTTTAAAGCAAAATTCTGTACTCAACGATGGCAAAATAAATAGCTTAAAGACTTAGAAGAAAGAAGACAAGGCCCCTCTGAATCTGTAGATTCCTACTATATAGACTTTAAAAGCTTATTAAACGAATAGATCTTGAAGAAAATATGTCAGACCTCTAGAAACTTCGTCATTTTCTTAAAGGACTGAGACCCAAAGTTGCTCCCCTTATAGCTATGACTGCATCCACAAATGTTGGTGCAGCATTACAACTTGTCCAACAATATGAAAATAATCAAGACCTTGTTAACCATGAACAGTCAACCAGAACTAAACCAAAAAAGACCTTTGGATTCAAAAGCAAAGAAGTTTCTCGTGATCCTATGGATGAACTTGTTCAGAAGTTTGAGAAGATGCATCTCAAGTTTGCAGAACAGATTGAAAACCTGAACTCGAAAATTGAAAGAAGGAACAAACCATATTTTTGATCCAATACTACTCCAACACCAGGGACATACACATCTGGAAATGATACAAGGGTCTGTTTTAAATGTGAACAGGCAGGACACATAGCCTGATACTGCTTTTCAGAAAAGCATTCATATACTTAATCTCGATATCAACAACCTCAACAATCACAACAAGTCAAGAAAGATAAACGAATAAATTATATTACTGTAGAGGAAACTTCTGAAAAAGAAGAATCCAGTGATGAAGAAGAACAACTGGTTTATGTAGGACAAAAAGAAAGACCTAAACCATACAATACCAATCGGAAAGAACAAAAAGAAAAAGTCAAATAATCAGAATCAGCAAAGGAATTTAACCTGTGATCAAGAAAGAGTACTGCCCAACCAATGGAAGTAGAAGATCTATTTATTTATTATCAACCTCCTCCAGTTCAATCCATTCCTTCCCAGACAAAAAAACCAAAAATGAAGTCTCAACCATCTGTGGTAGACCAACTTACACCTTATGATATTTCAGAAGATATTCTCAAATTGCAATCAACTGCCACTTTAGGGCAAATGCTTCAGTACCCAAATCAAGAAAGAATCTTGTCAAGATTCTCAAAAGACCAAAAAAAACAGTAGAAACAAATTACCTACAATCAGAAAATAATACCAGAAAGACTTCATCAGCGAAATGTTATATGAGAATCAAAGAAAATCCAGTAATCACCATTCTTGATTCGGGAGTTGCAGTCAGTATTATTATGAACAAACTGATGTATAAGTTAGGATTGGAACCAGATGCTCCATCCAAAACTATTGTAATCACTGTAAATGGAAACAGAGTTCATGCATTGGGTCAAATTACAAAAACTCAAATCTGTATTCAAGATCTGATTATTCTGATCAAGCTATAGGTCATTGAGTCACAAGAAGAAACTCTTCTTTTAGGAATTGATTGGTTCCAAAAGATAAAGGCCAAGTGGGATTTTGATA
Organism: Acaulospora morrowiae; assembly: GCA_910591835.1. NCBI lineage: Eukaryota > Fungi > Glomeromycota > Glomeromycetes > Diversisporales > Acaulosporaceae > Acaulospora > Acaulospora morrowiae. The sequence goes on along the minus strand of CAJVPV010001445.1, from coordinate 13,830 downwards.
TCCAAATCCTCTAGATCCAATATTATAACAAAACTATCAAGATCGCAACAACTCACTTTACTGATGAAACATCTCAGTACATCACGAATTCAGAGAACAGTGATGATGAACTAGAAGAAATTGAATATGATGATAAAGAACTAGAAGAACAAGAGACCTATTATTCTGACCATGCTAAAAGAAATGAGAAATATAAAGAAAAAGAAGCAAAATCCAGTGATCTATTTTTCTGATTACATGATTGATTAGGAACCATCCCAAGAGATCAGTATATTATCACCTGAACAACAAGAAAATGAAGATGTGTTTATAGAACATATCTCAAAAGAAGGACAGATTCAAGATCTGGGAAGAACTTCAATAATTACATACTCCATCAATACTGAAATTGCAAAACCTATCAAGCAACATTTATACAGAACATCTCCTGATCAGCAGAATTTTATCAAAAACGAAATTAATGAAATGTTAAATAAAGGAATTATTAGTCTGACCTCAAGTCCTTGGGCATCACCAGTTGTGATTGTACCAAAGAAGAATTGCAAAAAACGATTTTGTATTGATTTTCGAAAATTGAATAAAGTAACAGAAAAAGATGTCTATCCCTACCTGTGATCGATAATCTTTTGAACTCTTTCCAAGGTGCCAAATGGTTCACCTGTCTCGATTTGGCAAGTGGATACTGGCAAGTAGCAATGAATGATGAAGATAAAAAGAAGACAGTCTTCATCACGAAATATGGACTTTATGAGTTCAATGTTATGCCTTTTGGATTGTGCAATGCTCCTGCTACTTTCCATTGCCTAATGGATGAACTTCTTGGACAATACAAAAGAAACTTTGTTAAAGTTTACCTAGATGACATAACTATTTACTCAAAAACCTTCCAAGAACACTGTAATCACGTCAGTATTATTTTGGATGTTTTTCACCAAGTAAACCTAAAGTTAAACATGGAAAAATGTCATTTCTTTCTTGCCAGTGTCAAACTCTTAGGGCATGAAATCAGCCATGAAGGAATCATGCCTAATAATAACAAAATTATTAAAGTAAGAGATTATCCAAGATCAAACAACATTAGACAACTTCGTGGATTTCTGGAATTGACATCCTACTATCAAAAATTTATTGCAAATTTCTCAACTATTGCCAAATCATTAAATCAACTCTTGGAGAAACAAGTACCATTTGAGTGAACCAAAAATCAAGAAAAATTCTTCCAAATGTTAAAACAATACTTAATTTCAACACCAATCCTGAGATATCCTGACTTTAACCAACCATTTTATCTTCACGCTGATGTTTCTGGTACTGGATTAGGAGCAGTTCTTGCTCAACGAGAAGAAAAACAAGAATATGCCATTGCATATGCTAGTAGAAGTTTGACCAAACCTGAACGAAACTATTCCACAACTGAACAAAAATGTTTAGCAGTAATTTGAACTGTTGAACATTTTCATCAATATCTCGGAACTAGTCATTTTTATCTTATAACCGATTACTCTGCTCTCCAATGGTTAAAAATGTCTGAACTCAAAGAAAGAAGAGCCAAATGGATCCTGTATCTAAAACCCTACAACTACACTGTTATTTATCGAATAGGAAGAAAACATAACAATGCTGATGCTATGTCATGAATGTATGAAACAGAAGAACCTATCTATATGCTTCAAACAGAAGAAGATGATAATTGGATATCTGAATATAGCTTTGCAACTGTCAATCCTGTTGTATATTACAATTCTAATCCTAAAGATGTGCCTTATAAAATTGAATGATTCATCGCTAGAAGATATTGCTTTGTGTGTAAAGAAAAAACTGAAGATCATCACACTTATACTTTTTGCAACTGGTGCAAAAAGTTGTCCAATAGAAACAGATACCCTTTCAAAGATGAATACATCTGTAAAAGAAAACAAAAGGCAGACAATACTCGATCAGTAATAACTCAATCCACTCAAATTATCTTGGATGAAATTTGACCACAACCATTGTTACCAAGAAGATTCAAACACCAGTTACAAGACTACAATTTCCAAAAGATACCAAGAACAAGATTGAGAGATGAAGAACTCGAAGAATTTATTCAATTATTTGATGATTATTGGTAACTTTCAAAACTTGAACAAACTTCCAAACGATATAGAGAAGAATTTAATAATTATTCCAAAAATTATCTTTGCAATTCAGTCTGGTGGATGGATACCAATCCCGTCATCTATCACTAAACTATTTTCAAAGAAAACCATCAAAGAAATCTAACAGAAAACAGAATCCAGTCCAGGTAGTCGGTGTCCTGACACCCCAAGTCAACAATATGGATATCCAACAATATCATCAATTGAAAAACTATATTCTTAACAACAAACTATCATCCATTCTAAACAACAATCAACAAAAACGTTTACAATCACAAAGCACATTTTTTGAAGTTAAAAACAATCAACTTTACAAGAAAGACAGAAGAAGAAAAACATGAAACCAATTGCTTAGAGTTGTTCAAAAACATAAAATCGAAGCTATACTCTACCTAATGCACAACCATCCAACTGGTGCACACTTAGGCATTGACAAGACCTTTAAGAAAATTCGTGATCAATACTATTGGCCCCAGATATTCAAAAATATTAAAGACTATATTCGATCATGTGATCAATGCCAAAAACATGGAAAATATAGAACTCCAGGACCCTTATATCCTATTCCTGTTGGAGAACCATTTTCCAAAATCAGCATAGATATTGTAGGACCTTTACCAATTACCAAACAAGGAAACAAGTATATTATCATTGCAACAGACTATTTTACCAAATAGCCAGAAGCAGAAGCCATTTCTGAAGCTACTGAAAAATGTATTGCAGAATTCATCTATCAAGTCATTATTTGCAGACATGGATGCCCAAAACAAATCTTGTTTGACAGAGGGACATACTTCCAAAATGAAATAGTAGATGGATTACTTAAACAATTTGAGATAAGACATTTATTATCTATGCCATATCATCCTCAAACCAATGTATTGATTGAACGATTTAATAGAACTTTGTATGAATCTCTTGCCAAGTTAACAGAAGACAAAAAAGATTGGGATCAACATATTTCGCCAGTACTTTTTGCCTACAGAAAATCAAAACAATCTTTAATGAAAATGACACCATTTTATTTACTTTATGAATGAAAACCACAAATGCCCACAACAGATATAGATAAGATATTGCAACCAACAATTCTTGATCAATTGTATATTTTATTAGAAGACCTCCTACAACAACAAAAACAAGCAAGAAAAAATATTCACAAGGGACAACAAAAACAAAAACAAAGATTCAATCAAAAAGTAACAAAATATAAAAAATTGAAAATCAGAGATAAGATATTAATGTATAATATCGCCAGAGATAAACACTTCATAGAAAAGCTGAAACCAAAATGGAAAGGACCCTTCTATATCCATAATGTCTTGCCAAATGATGTCTTCAAACTTAGGATAATGGAAGGAAAAGTTCTTGCTGCCCCAATTAATTTCTTTTTCTTGAAACCATACTTTGACTGATCAGCATGGGAACCTAGCATACACATAGAAGCATCCTTTAGCTACTGAAAAATTCAGCATCCAGGTTACATAACATGGACGCAGATGCTTTGGTAATCCAGTTCTCAACTTGCCCGGAACAAGCATCCTTGGATCCTTGACCATGCCTGAAAGAAAAAAAAAGCAAGCAGAAAACATAGTGTAGTATGGATGACCCAGAGAGTATCCACATCACATACTACCACCGGTCCAGAGAGCAAACTCAACATCTACTATGTTTCCTTTTATGAATCAAAAGAACCATGTGGAAAAGAGAGAGAAGATAAAACCAAACCTAAAAAGAAAAACGTCTCCCAGAACCAGCTGGAAGCAAGGATAACATTTGTTGAAGCAACCCCCACCCAGCCTCTATTCTCAACCTGAGCTCAACTCTTTTCTGTTCCAACTCCACAGCTTGAGGAAAACTGCCCCTAGCCTGACGAAGACCTTTAAGTTTCCTTTTAAGATGCCAATGAGACTGCTGCAACCTTAAGATATCTTGATGAAGGGAAGAGACATACTTCTTTAGGAAACCAAACTCAGCTGGATTTTGCTGCAACCAGAAAACAAAGTCTCAGTACAAGTGGTGAAGTAGAAGGTGGCAAGATTTTCTATAAGTGCGAGGCATTTTGATACTATCTTGAATGAAGATTACCTGTTCAATGATTTTTGGGAAAGATCTTAAATATCCAAAATTGTGAAACCTGCCAAGAATTCCAAAATGCTCATGAAAATCTATAAAAAGAACAGCTGTCCCAAACAACATGTTCCTTTTTCAAAATTGAACATTTCCAATATGCAAACAATAATCTCATATCCGCCTATACTATTTTGGTTGAAGATCTGTTACAAAATATTCCTAAAGATGTGGATGTTGCACCAGCCCCTTATAATCTCCTGCAGACTACCGAATTACAACTTTTGAACACCTATCAGAAATTACAAAGGGCATCACGAAGAAGAAACAGGATTCTAATACTGATGTATGCTTACTATCTTGGAGAATTACTAGAATCCATCTCCAGTCATATACAAAAATCTTATCTTATTTCACAAATTACACCATACTACTATCAAGCTTCCATTCATGTGTATTCTATTTTTGGTAAGTCTGGGATTGCTCAAATATATAGGACCCGATCCACTACTTTTCACCTAATTAGAAACATGTTCAGCTCTGATTATCTTAGCCTAACGCAAGAATAAACTTGTGAAACTCGCAGATTAGTGGGGAAGAATTGTTATATATGATTTTTGCTCAAGATTTACATTGCTCCTTGTATTATTTTTTGTTAGCATTTACTCTTGTAATATTGTCCATTCTAGAATAATCTTTGTACTACTAATCTATGTTTTCACCACCTTTACCTTTATTACCTTTATTACCTCTAGAATCTTCTATTATTTTATTATCTTTATTACCATATATACCTTTGCTAAAGTATTTTCCTATACTTGCTATAAGTATGTTAACTGCTCTAACAAAGATAACATCTATTTTATCAATATTACTACTATTATCTATTATATACTCCAAAATATATATATAAACATCACCAATTCCTTCTGGAATTGCAAGGTTGAACTTTCCTCTTTATTAATAAAATAACTTGACCTTTATAAAACAAATCACCATTGCCTTTTTCGCTTGACCTTATACACCTCAGAACTGTATTAATTTTAGTACACCCTTATGAACTTTAGCATACCACATTGATCCATTCATACAAAGTGTCTCCCTGCTATTAGTTCTCTGTCCATATCTTTTTCCTGAGGTAGAAAGATATATAACAATAGGTAAATTGGTTATAGTTAAACTTATAGTTAATAATAATATTAACATATATAAAACCATTTAGATGTATAGTTCGAATATATAAGATTTAATAAAACCAGGTATTGAATGCCTGTTTATCTAAAAAAAAAATAATAATAATAATATTTTTTTACAAACATTTCAAAATTTTTAACAAATTCTTATTATTCAAAACTACAAATTTTTATACTTTTTACAAATGGCACAAAACAAAAATACAATTACATAAATACTCGAAATATAGATAACAGGCACAGGTTTCAAGAAATATCAAAAACAACTAATCTTTAACAAAACCTCCTTTATTACAAAATTTCTTCAGTGGAAAAAAATCACAAACAAATAATTTAAATATATAATTAACCAAGTTCTTATGCTTGCACTCAAATACCTTATCCAAGATATGGTACTAACTCAAAGAGAATATAATCAAATTAACAGCAGAATCATATCAATCTTCAAACACAAGGTTGGGCTTGCTTTAACGGCCATCAATAGTAGCATCCACTTACACATAGGGTACAAAATATTCAATATCTATGATAGACAGTTAAAACTACAAACAACAAGATGAACCCAAGACCTTAATGAGAAGAATATCTCAGGATAGATCACAAGAGCAAGACTTCAACAACTGCAAAATTGGATCTGGTCAACTTATAATATTCTGGATACATAGCACAGGATAATAAAATTCTCCCATCAAAACCTCATGGCAAATATCCTTCACCTTTTAAAATCAAATGACATACATATCAAAGAAACAAAGGGTTTCAAGCTAACAACTCCTATATCAGGAAACAATTGGACTTCCCTGAAAGATTTTATACCAAACTCATGGTACAACAAAACAGAGACAATCTGAAAAAACACAACTTCATCTTTATTGAACAAGTGACCAATACTACAAACTCATACTGTATCATATGGATGCATCTCAAAACCTGATTGGAGGCAAAATATATAGTGTGGAAACTCCGCTGGTATGAAAAAATCACTTACTGGTTTCAAGTGAAGAAAGACTATCATCCAAAAACCACCATCAACACCTTTGCCACATGTGACTTAGCCAACCAGAGCAGTATCCAGTGTCACAGATACATATCCATGATCGTTGATCACAATATCTACATAGGAAAAGTCAATAAACAAGTTAGAATACTCAATGACACATTCAAGACTTAACACTTTATACAAATTTCAGGAGACTTTCCTATCGTAAAATACAGTGGATATGAAATGGATACACAAGGAAAACCAAACAGATGCATCAGAGAAGTTAATACCAAAGAAGCAATTGCTATTCCGGTCAAGAAAACAAAAAATAGCTCAAAACTGTACAATTCTATAATAGGTAATCTTCCCCAAATTCAAGTATCATCAAACTCTATTAGACAAAGTCACAATTGAAGCCACGCATCACCAGAAACAATAGACATTTCTCAGATTATTATTGATGATATAGAGATTGGAACAACAAACACAACAGACCTGGAAGAACTAAGATTGTATCACAAAATCAGGGAGAAACTCAAAGAAACCAAAAGAACAATTCAGGATTGGAGAATAGTTGACATCTATACAGATGGCTCATTGGACAAATATGCCAACAGGCAAGTCAAAATGGAGATAAGAGGGATCATTATCGACCAAGAAACACAAGCACAAGTTGAATTCAAAGGCAAATATGCAGGCTTCCCATCATCAACAAGAGCAGAACTTGTGGCAATACTAACAGCACTGGCAATCATAAATACAAACACAAAGGTAACAATACACACAGATAACCAAAGCACAATATATGCAATACAATCTAAACTTTTCAGAAAACAGTATTTAGCAAAAGCAACAAATTTTCTAACAACAACTCTTATCATAAATAAAATTCAATCCAGAAAAGCAATAACAGAGTTTAGAAAAATTAAGACTTATATAGAAAACAACAATAATAAAAAAGCAGATGCTCTAGCAAAGGAAGGAAGAAAGCTTGGATATAAGTGGACAGTCGGAATCGAAAGCCAGCATATCAAAAATTTATTTTGTACATTGCAATGGAACAAAGAGGACCTAGACATTGATATCAGTGGCTTTATGAGATACTGGCAAAATAACAAATGGATCAGTGCATGGGTAACACAAAGAAAACATAAAGCATGATTAAGAATCAGCAATGAAAAGGAAATAGACTGGAAAAAAACATGGGCCAGTTTATCACCATAAAAAATTATCAGCTTTGAAATTAATCAACAAGATTACAACACCAGAGCATTTAGATACAAATTCCTTAATGAGGAATTGCCAACAAAAGATAAGTTGCACAAAAGAAAACCAGATCTCTATAAAGATGGAAAATATCCTTAGTGTGATCAACAGGAAACCGCAGAACACATATATAGGGAACATCATGCAGATCAAGTAAGATCAAAATTCTTAAAAGTTCTAAAAGAGGAAATCTCAAGCAAAATGAAGGTCAAGGGAAACAAACTCAATTGGCAAAGCCAGCTAAAGAAAATAATAATTAATTTAGAAAAAAATCTCAGATATATAATTAAAGAGATCTTAACAAAGACCTGATTTCACTAATTAAATGAGCAAACGGGACAAAAACAAAAGACATAATTAAAAAAGTAACAGACAGAATGATAGAAACACTACAAAAGATATGAACACAAAGATATGAATGTTTTTAACAATGGAAAAAGAGTAAAAATATTAGCAGAATAGATAAAAGAAGTAAGAACAGAGGACACTCGCATAACAATCGATTCACCATACAATCCAATCAATAAGAAGTGATAAATAGACAAGCGGAAATATCAAATATATAGTGGAAACTGATAAGCAACTGGCTGGACCAGAAAGAAAATATTAATAATTTTAATTTTATTTATTCATACAATAACAACATTGATAAAGTTTTGGCATGTTAGCCTTGACATGTATAAGCAGGACAAGTCAATAGCAACAAGCTGATATGGGAAAAATTTGATATAGTCTAATATGTATCTAGAATAGTTTATAGATAGTAACTCTTGTAAAAGAAATATACATGTAAACTAAATAAAGCATGTTAGGAAAGGCCTAGCTAGTTGAATTAAAAAAAAATATACTTTTTACAAATTTATTTTAGCAATAACAAAATTATATTTATATAATACAATTATTTTTTAACTTAATATTATTATTAACTTTTTTTTTTCTTTTATATTTTATTAAATTTATAAAACAACTTGCTTTTTTTTATATACAATTTCATTAAAAAAATAAATAAAATAACTTAACTAATAATATAATTCATTTAAAAGATCAAAGACTATTTTTATATTAAACTTCTTGCTTTTTTTATAAACTCTTATATTTCTTAAAAATTTTAATATTTATTAATTATTCAAATCCAATTCAAACTTTATAACTTTTATTTCAAAATAGTGTTTCAAGTTATTAGTTGAAAAGTTTAAATTAATCAATTAAAATTTGAAATTTTTAGTTACAATTAGTTGATTATATTTAAAATAACCAATTGATTAAAACTTTTTCCTGATCACATCCGTTTTGCTAAAAATTTCCATATATGGTAATTTTGGTCAAAAAAAAATGTTTTATACTCTTTATCGCAAATGAGCCCCAGCTCAGGAACCCAAAAACACTAAAGACAACTGGTGCAGTGGGATGGGACCTCTGGTCGAAATTTACTTAAGTTTGGGAGTCTTGTTTATCCTTCGGTTGCATGGGAAAGGCCCATGGCAGTACACTTTGATTCTTTGGTTCTCTTGCAACCCATACCTCTTTTTTATTATAAAAACCATCCTCATATATATCATCACAATCGCTATATTCACAAACACTTTCCAAAAAACATACCCAAACAAAGTTGTAGGTTCTAATGTTTGTTTCAATACAACCTCCACACACTTTTCAATCCTGGCGTCACTTACTGCGCCACTTAAAAAAATCTTCAATCTTTTTTGGTCCCAAAAACTGAAATCAGTTTATCCCCTCCAATTGATCGACATCTGGCAACCGTTCAATCAAAATTCACTACATTACTCAAACCAAAACAATATAACTGGTTTAAACCAGTTTATCAATCCAACAATAACAACAATAATAATAACAACAACAACAACTGGCTTAAACTGGTTCATCTGTCCGATCCTTATTATAACAATAACAAATATTATAATAAACAACTTCAAGTATATTCTACTATCTGTGTCAAGAAAAGAAGTATTAACAAGTCACAAAGAACTGGAAAGACAGGACAATGAGCCCGGCCCAGGGTTCTCTTGAAGATTCAACTTTTATTTTCATAGATTTTATAATTTACTTGACTTAATTTCAGTTTTAGTTAGCTTTATTTTTTTTCTTCTCAAATTCCAAAAATATAAAAACTTTTTCTCTAAGTAGGTAGGCATAACCGCTACTCCCTTTGTTTAGCAATTACTATAGTTTAAAATTTTTTTTCTATGTTAAACATCGTAAGAGTAGGCAAGCTAGCATTAAACTTATTGTATACTTTTGTATATAAGAGATATTGATTCTTTCCAAAAGGTACGCTATAATACATATGAAATAAAATAAAGAATTGATGTTTATCTACTTAAAAAATAAAAAATAAAAAATAATCAATTGATTAGAAATTTTTTTGCCAACTAAAATTATTATCAAAATATTTCTATTGTATTATTAATCAGATTTTATTTATATTTTATTCTATCTTATCTCTATACTAATAATTTTTGTTTATATTGTAATATAACTTCAAAAACAATATATTATATCTAATTCTATAAAAAAAACAATTTAGCAATAACTTAAATTATTAACAATATATTAGTATAAGTAAAGATGGGTCCTTAAATTATTTGCAAAGATATAATTCAAATGTCCTTTATTATTAAAAATTTTTATTTTTATATTAAGAAATAAAAAATAACTACCTACAAAGATTTTTTATAGTTTTAAGCATCTATATAAATCATTTCTGGAATTATGTCCCTATTGAAATAAAGAGCTAAAAATTATGTCCTCTAGGGGACATAGATGTAAAAGGACGTAAATTTTATATGCTAAATACTTTAGGAACCCATCTTTAAGTATAAGCTATACTTACAATATCTTTAAAAACAATAAAAACTTGATTTAAAATTCTTTCAACAACTTATTAACTTTTATATACTGTATATATAAATCTAGTTCTTAGTTTTTTAAATATTAATTTCTATATTTTGCATGGCTGAACTTTAGTCCTGTTTGAAAAATTTGATCAGAAGTATATACTAGACAAATATTTCTATCCTGAATATTTGACATTATCATTATTTCTATATATTTAGAAAGAATTTTCATGAAGTTAATCTTCTTGTTTATTTTTCTAATTCTTATCTATATTAAAAACCATAGTCAACTTACCCTTTCAAAAGATTGATACAAGATAATCATACCATATTAAGATTAAGATCCCTAATATAGAAAAGATTTATAGGCTATATTACAATAATAAACTGGTTTTAGGTCCAGTATATTCAAAATCCAATTCTCCTTATTATATCAAATTATCCATATCTTATTCTCTAGTGAGTACACATACTAGTTTATGATATAACTAATAGCTAGCCATTATTTATTTTTTCTTTTTTTTCACATGAGTTTTTAGAATCTATATATGTCACCTTATACTGTTGCAATAAACTATAATTAATTTACTTATATAAAGATTATTAATGTAATGACTGTAAATGAAGGTTTAAATAAAATCTTATATTTAATACCTGTTAATAAAATAAAAAAAATATAAATATTAACTTTTACTTTAAAAATCTTAAATAATCTGTTACAGATTTAAAAACTTTAAATAAACTTCAAAATAATCTTCTTAATTTAATTTATCAAAAAATTTGAATTTTTAAAAACAAAATATAATTGAAGAAAAATAAATCTATAATATTTTTTGTTTAAATAAATTAAAAAAAAAATAATTAAATATTTTTATCAAACAAAAACTTAAGAAAAAAATATTTTAACAAATAATTTTCTAATTTAAATATAAATAAACTTTTTAATATTATTATCAAAGCATTTTCTAAAAATTTATTTATATCCTTTTAATATAAAATAAATTATTAAGAAAATATTAATTTTTCAAAAATATATAATTTTTTTTTGTTTTTGTTTTTTTATAAAAAAGATTTTTTTTTATCGTAAAAGGGCATAAAAAAATATATTTATATAATGATAAGCTAATATATATAGTAATATATTTCAAAATTTAAATATTAACTATATAATAAATTTTTATTCAATTAATAAAAATCATAGAAATATCTATTTAATATTTAAAAAAACTAATATTTGATTGTATTATTAAATTATATAATTTATAATAAGAATACAAAAAAATAGTATCTGTTTAAATTTTGAATTATAACTTGAATTTATATAACTATATAATTAAAAATTATATAAATAAAAATTAATAATTTTAATCATATTAGTAATTAAAAAACCAATATAATATAATTATTTTATATTTATTTTTTAAAGAAGTAAATTAATTGTAGTTTTTTGAAATTTTTAAAGTTAAATAAAATATAAAATAATAATATTGTCAAATATTTAAAATAAAATTATTTGTATAATTATATATGTTTAAAATATTAGTTAATAATATAACTTTTTAACAAATCAAATTTTTATATAATCAATATTATCAATTAAATTTTTATCTTTAATAATTTCTTTATATATTTAAATAACTTAATATATAATTATTAATTATAAAAAGTATACTGTATCTAGAATTTTAATAAAATAAATGCCACTTATAGTATAAAAAACTTTAAATGTTTTAATTAAAGTAATACTAGTTTGGTTTTTTTAAGTTAGATTCTTAAAAGCAAAAAAAGAAAAATTTTAAAAAACAATTTATATTTCTTAAACAAATATATTTTTAACTTAAATAAATTATTAATTTAAATAAAATAAAATAATATTATATTAAAAAATTAATAAATTAATATAATAAAAAGAAAAAAAAATTCTAAAAAAATTTTTTTTTTTTAAAAAAAAAACAAGTTATTAACAAGATATATAAAAGATAAAAAAAATTAAAAAAATAAAAAAAAAATTATTATTACTTATAATAACCAATTATATATAGAGTTACATTTTACTAAAAGAAAAATATCTTAAGTATTCTTGACTTTGTTCTGACTTTTGTCAAGTACAAATACTTGATTTACTTATACTTTCTTAAGCAAAAAATAATTTATTTACAATGATTTTAGCTAGTAAAAAAGTATTGTATAATATAATGTGTGGATAAAGTTTTCAATCAGTTGAAAAAGTCTTATACAAGCATTACTCAGATTAGTTCTTCTACAGAAGTATGCCTTTTATTTAAAGAAAATAAAATAAAATAAAATTTTCAGACAGGGATAATAAGTGGAAAAGATTTTTTTTAAAAAAAATTTACTTTAATATATTAAAATAAAATATTTATTTTCGATTAAAATGTAAATATTATTAATAAAATTAATTAATTAATAATACATATCACCCATACTATTTAGAGCATAATTAATTATTTAAAAATTTTTACTAAGAAAAAAACCAAACGACTAAAATTTTAATGCCTACATGTTTATTATAATAGTTTGATTGGTTAACCCAAACTATATCTATAAAATCGATTGATAATAACAATAAAGAAATTAAAGAAGAAAAATTATTTAATTAGGCTACATACTTTTTAGCTATAGACTTCGCTTACTCATTAGGCATGAGACTTTACCATAGATTACTTTAGACTTCGTTCCTAATAGTATCATCAAATATTTATCGCGAGACGTCATGTAAAAAAGAGAAAAAAACATACCTTTGTGTTATGCAAGTGCCAGCGACAGGCTCGGCGATTAATGCCAACACCACAACTATTATTTTTTATATGGGTAATTATATTCGAAGGCGACAAATGCTAAATAATATTTTTCGGTCCCTATTTTAAAGACAATACTTATACAATGCAAATTTTAGGAAAACAATTATAGGGTCTAAATAATTCTTGTCCGCCTTTACTCATATTTCGATTTTTATTTAGTACATGAAGAATGTGACATGGTTGATAAAAAATTTTTTACGCGTATAATCACACGCACAATAATCACGCGTACCTTTGATATTTAGTCACTTAAAGCTCGCGTGCTTTATTTAATCACATAAAGACATTGAGAATTCTGGAAAAATGCCGGCGAATAGTAATATTCAAGCATTGGGATATTGTCAATTGTTGCATACATCTCACTTATTTGTTTTGTAAATAATGCACAGTACGTGAACAAGGTGAAAGTTTAACAGATGAAAATGTTCGTCTCGTGAATAAAGTATATTGATATAATATAAACAGTGATCGCAGGAGAAAACATTTAATAATAACAAATAATAT
>CAJVPV010001444.1:0-15878 GCA_910591835.1 Acaulospora morrowiae | reverse complement strand
TTTTAATAATCATGTATTAGATGATCCGAAAGCTGGACTACTAACCAATAAAAATGGCCAAAAGCACATGATATGCAATGCAATCTCTCGCTCATACATTTCTAAATGTCCTTCGCTTTGCTCGGACATTTATATAAATAACCAGTAGGTTAACACACAGAAGTAAGTAAAGTAAAAAAAAACAAACAAACCATTTTTTTATAATCAATAAAATTTTTAAAATTTTCGCTTTTTTTTCATAATAAATACTATTTTTAATAAAGTTATAAGAATTGTTTAATAAAAATTTATCAAAAATCAAAAACTGATCGAAAGCTTTTATTTTATAAGCACATACTGAAAATATTAAACGGGTCAAACGAGTCAAAATTAGTCAAACCCGATCCGAAATTATTACGTAAGAAAAGATCCGACCCGAAATGTAAATTTCGGGTTGGGATTTATTCGGAACACTAGATTTAATGGTATTTTAGGCGTGTTCGATTTCGCTGAGTAAAAAGGGAATTCGCTGCCTTTATTAACTTTTAAGTACTTAAAATATGACAATAATTATTACCTAAGGTCTTTTTACGATTTTCTCCCATTACATAATATTGGTCACAATGGTTTATATTAACTGCTTTTTACTATTGTAAGGGGGTAAATTGAGACGCGACGCACAGCACGTGACTGATCGTCGCGAGAGGTACTGCGAGAAACCTGTTCTTGGTTGGCGGTGCACGATTATCTAATGCGGGGAAAAGAAAGAAGGAATTGTGAAAAGAAACTTATGTAATATAGACTTAGCTTAATTATTGTTCTTAAAGTATAGCCGCACTAGCCTCTGTAAATAAAAAGAGATGTATAAAAAGGAAAAGACAGACGTTAATAAAAGAGACAAGACCCGTTTAAACACGCCTCCTTCCCCTTAAATAATACTCACCCAATCCGCGGTTACGCGAAATCTTGTCATCCTGAGCGACTGACTCGCCGTTACACCCCACACTATCCTTCCCTCATTACCAATTTTTCTACTGTAAAACGGTTTCCCACTACTATTTTATCTATCCCAACTATTCCTCGCCGACACACTTTTCTATCACCACGGTACGTACGGGTCCTTCGCGGCACTCCCGTGGCGATAAGTCATGTGACTGAAATCGCATCGAATTTTTTCCTCTAACAATAACGCTATTTATTGCGTGATTTTTTAACGTTTATCTGGATTCTTAGACAATTAACCAAATGAATATTTTAATTTAGTTTATACAATATTAAATATTTTATGACGTAGTATTGTTACGGAGTTCCGGAGAGTCTGTCGCTAATATGTGGGAATTCGAGTAATATTTATGGTATTAGCGGTTTCGGAAGATATAATAAAGGGACCGGCTTCAATACTGCGTACTAACTATAACCTAGAATTTAGTATGATTGCTAGAGTTTTTCCAATCTTCCTAGTTAAACGTCGGGTTCGTACTGTCATGTGAGCAAGTTATCGGCGCTTAGAAAGCAGGTACAGTAGATATCACGAGTTGAGTTTATACTTTACAACGGTTTTTCTTTATGAAACCATCAGAAGTTTTTCTGTTATTTTCTTCGTTTGATGGTCCTATTTATAGTGCTTTGTTACATGCTAATCGTTTAACGCGCACATTACAAAGTCCTTTTTTCTTAATTTTCCCACCACTAATTTCACAACGCTGATTACATAACGCGAGACCCCAGAAGTCTGGACTCTATATAAAGTGCAAAATTATCACGAAAAATGCTTTGTCCTGGGCATGACGTTACGTCACCCTATTTTCTACAAGAGTATAATTATTAAGGCTAATTTTCTTCTTCAATGTTTGTTAAATTTTCGAAAATACTTTCTTATCGAGTTGAATTGATTCTAATTTATCGATACACATTGACAGACGAATATAATTATAATATGTGATATTTAAGCCTAGGAGAATATGACGAAAGCTCGAGTATTAATAAAACATTTAAAGACATGAATATATTTATACGATCCTGATCCTTAAGTAATTTACGGAGAAACTCTAGAGAGCTAAGTTAAGAATTAAAGAATTCGGTTGGCTATCTATAATATATAAGCAGTATTAATTTAATGGGCTTAAAAAAATAAATAAAATTAATGCACATTATTTACCGTAGCTATGCGATTTAGTGTAGGGAATGAATTCACTTGTATAAATTGTTTCTGTGTATATTTGTACGCGCGAATTTTCCTTATTCCCCAATATTTTATTAAAATTGTTTAATTCTGCTAAAATGTTTGCGTCCTGTTGCCATTCTGTAAAAGTTCTACAGATTTCTTCGGAAAGTGGTCGATTCTTGGGATTTCCATCCCAGCATTTTTTCATAAGTTCAACATAACAACGCGGGATACCTTCAATAATAGTTGGTCGTAAGCCATCGCATACTAGAATTTGAAATTGACCTCTAGATTCATAATTAAAAGGAACAGCTTTTCCGGAAGAAACCTCCCACATGATTATACCAAATGAATAAATATCAGATGCTAAGGTATATGGATTGCCACAAAGAACTTCGGGTGCTATGTATGGTAAAATCCCAAAAACTCCATCATATTCGGTATTAGTTGACACAGAAAGACCCAAATCTGCAATATATGCACTATATAAATTGTCTAGTAGTATATTACCACTATGCAAATCTCGATGAATAAGATCTTGTGAATGAATTGTTTGAAGATCAGTAGTAATACTAAGTAATAATTTTAACCTATCTTTCCATTCAGTTTGTGCCACTAAATGAAGTTTGCTACGCAAAGAACCCATTCGTGCATATTTAGTAACAATTATATAATCATTAGAGGCTTCATCTCTAGATAGTCCATAGCATTTTAAAAATGTGGGACTTTTATAACCAATATCGCAAAATGTCTTTAACTTTAATATAAGAAAAAGTTACCGAAAAGTTTAAAGCAGTTCAACTTCCAAAGTTTTTAAATAAAAAATACCTCTTTAATAACCTCCTTATTATAATCTCTTGATCCATGAATAAATTTAAGTGCAACACCTCTACGACGCCAACGGGCATAATACACAGTTGCAAACCCTCCTTGCCCTATTTCTCTAACATGCTTAAATTCCTTAAAAGGAATCCAAATTATCGAATATTTGTTTTCGGAAAGTATATTTTTAAGCTCACTATCGATATCAGAGTTTTTAGGCATTGATTTATTCAAAACTAAATAAATATGTTATTAGCTTCTAAATTAATAACAAATAGAATAGTAATGTCAATACATTACCTATTAATTGGTTTCTTTCCCTAATGATTTTCACGTCATCGTTAATTTATAGCAACTATAATATAAGATAAATAATTTTTACTTACATTTTATACCAATGAGTAGCCATTTGTAAGCTCCGTGAAACTCCAATTCCGTTTCTATAAAGTCCTGCAACCACAAACATTCCCTCTACATGACCCATCTCAGCTGACTTTTTAAAGTATTCGAATGCCTTATGTTCATCCTTTTCGACTCCGATTCCATTTTGATAACAATAACCAACCTGATATGTTCCACCGGAATTATCCATCTCGGCTGATTTTTGATAATATTCGAATGCCTTGTGTTCATCCTTTTCAACTCCAATTCCATTTTGATAACAATAGCCAATACTAAATATTCCATTTACATGATTCATCTCAGCAGATTTTTGATAATATTCGAATGCCTTATGCTCATCTTTTTCAACTCCAATTCCATTTTGATAACAATAGCCAACCTGATACGTTCCACCAGAATCGCCCATATTGGCAGATTTTAGATAATATTCGAATGCCTTATTTTCATTCTTTTCAACTCCGATTCCATTTTGATAACAATAGCCAAGCTGATATGTTCCACCAGAATTACCCATCTCGGCTGATTTTTGATAATATTCAGATGCTCTATGCTCATCCTTTTCAACTCCAATCCCTTTTTGATAACAATAGCCAATACTAAATATTCCATTTACATGACCCATATCGGCTGATTTTTGATAATATTCAAATGCCATATGTTCATTCTTTTTAACTCCAATTCCATTTTGATAACAATAGCCAATACTAAATGTTCCGTTTACATGACCCATCTCGGTGGATTTTTGATAATATTCGAATGCCTTATGTTCATCCTTTTCAACTCCAATTCCTTTATGATAACAATAGCCAACATTATATATTCCATTTACATGATCCATCTCGGCTGATTTTTGATAATATTCAAATGCCTTACGTTTATTCTTTTCAACTCCAATCCCATTTCGATAACAATAGCCAATATTAAATGTTCCGTTTACATGTCCCATCTCGGCTGATTTTTGATAATATTCGAATACCTTATGTTCTTCTTTTTTGACTCCAATTCCATTTTGATAACAATAACCAACATTATATATTCCATTTACATGACCCATTTCGGCGGATTTTTGATAATATTCGAATGCCTTATGTTCATCTTTATCAACTCCAATTCCATTTTGATAACAATAGCCAACCTGATACGTTCCACAAGAATCACCCATCTCGGCTGATTTTTGATAATACTCAAATGCCTTATTTTCATTCTTTTTAACTCCAATTCCATTTTGATAAAAATACCCAACATTCCTTGTTCCATTTATATGACCCATTTCGGCTGATTTTTGATAATATTCGAATGCCTTATGTTCATTCTTTTCAACTCCAATTCCATTTTGATAACAATATCCAACATTACTTATTCCATTCATATGACCCATTTCGGCGGATTTTTGATAATATTCGAATGCCTTATGTTCATCCTTTTCAACTCCAATTCCATTGCGATAACAATATCCAACATTATATATTCCATTTATATGACCCATTTCGGCGGATTTTTGATAATATTCGAATGCCTTATTTTCATTTTTTTCGACTCCAATTTTATTTTGATGACAATAGCCAATACTAAATATTCCATTTATATGACTCATATCGGCTGATTTTTGATAATATTTAAATGCTTTATGTTCATCTTTTTTAATTCCAATTCCATTTTGATAACAATAGCCAACCTGATACGTTCCACCAGAATTACTCATCTCGGCTGATTTTTGATAATATTCGAATGCCTTGTGTTCGTCCTTTTCAACACCGATTCCATTTTGATAACAATATCCAACATTATATATTCCGTTTACATGACCCATTTCAGCAGATTTTTGATAATATTCGAATGCCTTATGTTTATTTTTTTCAACTCCAATTCCATTTTGATAACAATAGCCAATACTGAATATTCCATTTACGTGATTCATTTCGGCTGATTTTTGATAATACTCAAACGCCTTATTTTCATTCTTTTTAACTCCAATTCCATTTTGATAAAAATATCCAATACTAAACATTCCATTTACATGATTCATTTCGGCTGATTTTTGATAATATTCAAATGCCTTATCTTCATCCTTTTCAGCTCCAATTCCATTTTTATAACAATATCCAACATTACATATTCCATTTACATGACCCATCTCAGATGATTTTTTATAATATTCGAATGCCTTATGTTCATCCTTTTCAACTCCAATTCCATTTCGATAACAATAGCCAATATTAAATGTTCCGTTTACATGACCCATCTCAGCTGATTTTTGATAATATTTGAATGCCTTATACTCATCTTTTTCAACCCCAATTCCATTTTCATAATAATAACCAACATTAAATATCCCCAATTCATCTCCTATCTCGGACATCCGAAAGTATTCGAGTGACTCTAGTTCCATTATGATAGAGTTCAACAAACGTTTTCAGTATGTTTTGTCTGACTTTTATTGTTTCACAGTTAATTAAAAACGGTCGTACAAAATTAGGTCAAGATAACATTTACTGCACTGTATTATGGCAATTAAAAAAAATCGGATATAACTTTTAACATCTGTGAACATAAAGTAGAAATGGTAAAATAAAAATGAGCACATACAAAATTGTATAATTCTTAGAAGGCATTAAATATCTTTTTATTGTAAGAAAAACATGAATATAAAAATTAATTTGTATTGAACTACTGTACGCAAGTTTATATGTAGGTGTAACAGGGCGCAACTTTATCATGTGAACGATCGCCTGTTTCTGGTTGACGGTGCACAATCAACTAATTATTAAAAAGAAAGGGATTGTGAAAAAGAAAATTGAATATAATCTCCATTGCATAGTCACCATTAATCATGTAAATAATTAAAGGATAAAAAGAAACTGGAATCTTGATTCAATGTTCTTTTCGGTTTTATAAAGAAAAATAATAATAAAATTAATTCCTTTTTAAGTTTATTAGAAAATAAGAATGTACTGAATAAATTATTATTTATGTATTATGACTGTCGATCGGTGGGTCTGTCACTAGAGTGTTGCGTAACTGTCAATGGGGGTTAGGGAATTTAATGAGTATTCGATTTGGCTGAGTAAAAAGATAATTCACTGCCCTTTATTTAGTTTTGCTTACATCTTTTAATACATTTTAGTTGAGACGACTTTGCATTCTAAAAATATGGCAACATCGACTATTTAATAATGTTCGATCACAATGATTTATATTACTTAATCGGTTTTCACGACCATCCCCTCACTACCTAACTTCCCAACACGCTTCTCTAATACTATTTTATTTCCTTTCCATCACTTTTTGCTTACGTACTTTTTATAATACTACCTCAAGTACCACGATAGGAACGGGTCCTTCGCGGCGCTATCACGATGATTAGTCACGTGACTGGAGTCGCGTCACCATTTAACCCTCTGACAGTGTTGATGAAAGTATTATTATAATAAGCATCCATAAATTTTTTTCAGAAATTATATTTGTATCAGGAAAATTGAACAATTGATAATTTTGAAGTTTATAAGAGCTTCAGAAAAGTGAAATGGTGTATATGAATTTTTGAATGAATATCATTTGAACAGTTTTATTATTAAGAAAAATAAACAGGAATGTATTTGGCATATTGGATTGATAGATATTGTTCATTGTAAAAAAAAACAGATTCAATATTGTTTATCAGAAAGTGCTATAAATTAACAACAAAAGTCAAAAACTACAAATATCCCAATGAAATTTAATAATCAAGTAAGCATTTATATTTAAATTTTAATAAAAATTTTAAAAAATATTGATAAGATTTTTCAATGATAGTTAAAAATTCATCATAACTTTATTGTATATAATTTAAAGGTGTTGATTATTTGGAATATTAAAATACACTGTCTTTTAAAAAGAATGCAACACCTGATTGAATATCTTTAAATGCTAAAATTTAAAATAGGTTAAATTAGAGTATTATAAATTTATAATATAGATAGAATATAAACATGATTAAATAATATCTAAGTTAAAATAAATACTAAATTAATAAAAAAAATTTTATGATAAATTTTTAAAAATCTACTGTTGTATTATTTTTAAAGTTTTTTAAAAAAAATAACAAATTTTATTTATTTATAAAAAATATATAATTATAATTATATAAATAAATTTGATTTTTATTATTTTCTTATATAATTATATTTTGCTTTAACAATATTATTATTATTATTTTTTTTAAAAAAGTGCACCAGCGATAATTGTCTGATTGAATATTTATTTCTCATAATGATGTTTACATATATCTTTAAACATTACTATCTAAGACCATGCTATAATGTATTGGTTGCTAGTTATATCCAATACTTATCAGGATTGCTCCAAATAATGACATTTGCTATAGCTTGTTCCTAACTATATTAGATATAGAGGCTAATCTACTGAACCAAAAATAATTCTTTATTGGATCAGTAACATGCATTTTCACTAATAATTAAACAGCTTTATTTCTAACTGGTGAGGAATTAAGGAGAAGTTGAAAGAGAGATACTAGAGATAATATCTATGGTGAATAATGCTACATAATTACTACTTGCTCTATCAGAAATAAATCTCTTTACTATTACTTGCAGCTGGGCTAACTATTTAATTTTTTACTTATTCAATGATATCCAAAAATGTTCAAGATACTTATAACTGATGCTTACTATCTGAATACTGACTTATATTTTGCAGGAAACAGGACTTATAGCCAAAAGCCTTTTCAGAATAAGTATCACCAAACTGGTTTATTACTGGATTGAAATGAGACTAGGTAGTGTTACATTTGATTTTTGTCCAAGATCATCACTATCCCTTGCCCAATTTTTATTAGCATTTACCCTTGAAATATTATCCATTCTAGAATAATTCTTGTATTACTATCCTTGTTATTGTTTAGTACTGTACTTTTCATGCTATTGTTGCTCTAGAATATTTCCTATTTTATTTATTTCTCTTTATTATTGTATCTTCGCCAGAGCATTTGTTTCTATGCTAACACATACAGATAACTGTTCTGACGAATATAACACTTCTTTTATATTTCTATTATTTCTTATAACTCATAATTATTATGTATGAAAATAATATAACTCAAATATGTATATAAAGGCTCCAATTTTGTCTAGGAATAGGCAGGCTTGAACATATATTTTATCGAATAAATAACTTGACCTTTGAAAAACAAATCACTATTGCCTTTTTCGTCTGATCTCATACATCTCAGAACTGTACTAATTTGTACGCCTCTAGGAACTTTAGCATATCACATTGGCCCTATCCATCTAAAGTGCCTCCCTGTTACTAGTTCTCTGTTTTTATCTTTCTCCTGAGGTAGAAATGATATATGACAATATGGTAACCTGGATTGCATAATCTATTTAGACTAATATTATTCAATGGAAAGCTTATTTTATAATTAATTTGTTTTATTCTTTTTGATTAGCAATTGCTTTAATAAAGTTTGAAACTTATTTTTTGAAGTACTTTTTTATTGCAAGAAATAAGAACTTTTTAAAAAGATAAATATAAAGATATCTAATTAATTCATTATATAATTTGGGATGTACTAATATATTTTCAATAAGAAGATATTGTTTTTTTAGATTATTTTTAGACTTGAGATTTGTGATAAGTTTTATTTTACTTTTGTTGTATTTGATTAAGTTCTAAAATAAAATAAACAAAAAATATTGATTGTGTTTTATAAAGTTCTTATATTATTGTTAATAATAGTGACATCATTTATGTAAGTTAGTATTGTTGATTTATTAGTGGTGTTTTTAATTAGTATGCTAATTATTGGATTATAAAAAATAGTTCAAAGTAATAATACTAGGGTTTCTTAATCAATTCTCTTGTTAACCTCAAAAAAGTTTATAAGTTTATAGTATATAATTATTTCGAGCCCTTTTCTTCTAAGAAAATTAAGAATTAGTTGATTGAATTTGGTTTGAGATTTTTATTCACTTTATTGTAAATTTCAGGCTGAAAAGATTTATTGAATTAAATACTTTTGAGATATCAAATAATATTATTAATATTTCTTTATTAAAATTATTTGTCTTCTCAATTTTTGAAAAGACAATTGAGATTGATTCTATTGTGTTTTGATTTTTGAGACCAGCAAAATTGTATTCTAATAGAATGTAATATCTTGAGATAATTGTTAAGAGTCTATCATTTAATATCTTGGTAAAGATTTTTCTACTTGTTTTTATGAGAGATATGGAACATTTATCAGCTAATTCATATGACCAGATAATTTTTTTGATAAAAATGTAATTGTTAATTGTTTCTGAATTTAGGAATTTGATTGTTAAGTATTGTTTTGTTAAAAGATTTTTTCAGACATTGTCTAGCAATTGTGCTAAGGTCAATTCAGGTCTCATATAAAATACATATCAAATCTAAAGTTTTTTGTTTAGAAAGGTCAAGAAAAACTTGATTAATTTCATTTATTAAGATTTTATTGTATACTTTTTCAAAAAGATTATCTAATAAGTTCTCTTTTAATAAATATTCTTGTTGTCAGTTTTCATTAATGACAAATTAATTAAATAATAAAATATTTTAAAATAATTGATAATAATCTTTACAAGTTGATCAGTATTATCTTGTAGTTAGTCTCCATCTGATAAGATTGAAAGATCTAAGACAGGCTTAAGGTTTCTGAAGACCTTTTTGAGTACATTCTTGGGTTTGAACCAAAACTGATTGTAGTTCATTGAGAATAATTTTATTGACTTTAATTACTTTTTCTTTTAAAAGAGTTATGAAGGTTTTTCTAAGAGATTTGAGTATTGGTGAATTGTTAAAGAAGGTCTTGTATATGTTATCTGCAATAATATGAAGTTTGTTAGATTTTCTATTTCTTATTATTGGATTGATGGCTTTCTTGAGAGATTTAATTGTACTTTTACAATATTTTAGAGAATTCAACTTTTTTGTTAAAATTAATTGATCTTTTTTTAATATATTATTATCCATAACATTTTTGATAATTATATTTAATGATTTCTATGATAAGTTGGATATTTCTATACAGTATAACTTTATCTCTTTTTATATTATATGGAGTTGTTTCTTATTGGCCTTTTGAACTAATAAGTTTTGATTAAAAAGAATATTCTGTTAGATTTATACTTGAACTAATCTAATACTGTATTGATCTGCTTGTAATCAGTTGACATGGTATGCTGTTATGATACTTTATAACAGAGAACTTTACTAGTAAGATTTTTAGTGATCCAGATTTGATCAATCCTTGACACACTAGCAAATGTAGTATACATATTGTTGACATCTCTTTCGCTAAGTCTGTCACTTCTCTGGAGCACTGCTTGCATAATGTCAATAAGTGTTTGGCTTCTCTACTTGAGGCATGTGGATTGTTTAGCTGAGTTCCACTAATTCTTTTCTTCTCTTTCCATTGTTGCTTCTTTTAACAGATCTTTATCAATTTTCCCTTTGTGGTTTCAAGCATCCTATTTGTGACAAGTACTAAATTAGGTAAGTTAATTAGTTTTACTTCTTTTGACAACAACTATCACATGTTCTAATTAAGAAGGTTTTAATTTAAAGAATGGTTCTTCTTATTTGCATGGCCTCTTTCTCTCTTTTTACAATTTTCTCTTCTATTTATATCATTATTATTACTAGAAAAACAATTAAGGGAAAATAGACTATTAATAGACTATCCTTACAAAGGAAGTTATGGAAAGTCTATTCTAAACTCTAATTATTGTGTCATTGCTTATGCAACCCCACTAATTGTTTCCAATTTTCAGGGTATATGACATATCAGATCACATACTGTGGCCACGCTTCATGCAATTTCCCGCTAACAATATAAAAGTATTTTTTGCCTATAGCTTTTGCAATGTCTATAAAATTGAATAAGTGTTTATAAATGTTTTTCTTAAAAAAAGAGAAGTATATGTTGATTGAAGGGGCTGTTTTAAAATATAAATTGAAGTTTCTAGCAATTATAATATGTTTTTTATAATGTTATTTAATAAATTTTTAATTAATAGATACTGCTATTCTCCTTATATTCCTTTTGTATAGTAAATAGCAAGAAATTATTATAATATCCACTTTCAGCTTGAATTTGAAATATGCAACATATTAATATTTATTTATTGAAAAGATTTTGAATATATGTTGTTAATGTCTCTCTCAGTGAATCTGTCACTTCTTCAGAGTACTCCTCGCATAACGTCAGTAAGTGTTTGGCTTTTCTACTTGAGGTATATGGATTATTTAACCGAGTTCCACTAACTCTTTTCTTTTCTTTCCATTGTTGCTTCTCTTGATGGATCTTTACCACTTTTCCCTTTGTAGTTCCAGTATCCTATCTGTGACAAGTACTAGATTAGGTAAGTTAATTAGTTTTTACTTCTTTTGGCAATGACTATCACATGTCTTAATTAAGAAGGTTTTAATTTAAGGAATTGTTTTTCTTATTTGTATGGCCTCTCTCTATTTATATTATTGTTACCACTAAAAAACAATTAAGGGAAAATAGACTATTGATAGACTATCCTTACAAGGAAAGCTATAGAAAGTCTATTCTAAACTTTAATTATTGCATCATCGCTTATGCAACCCCACTAATTATTTCCAATTTTTAGAGTATGTGATGCATCAGATCGCATATCATGGCCATGTTCATGCAATTTTTCTACTAACAATGTATAGGTATAGCTTTAGTCATGATTATACAGAAACTTTTGGTTATTAAATTAGTTGGTTAACTTGAAATAATTATATTATTGTTTGATGTTTTTGATAGAAAATTTGATATACTGTAAAAGCTTTTGTTTCTATATGCTCAAATTACTTTTTTCACTTTTTATTGCTTTGATAAGTTCACTAAGTTTTGCTTTTTATATAAGTCCTCTTATATTAAGAGTTATAATATTGATAAAGTTTTTTAGAGAGATATAGGATTTGTTAAGGGAGAGTTGAGAGTTAAACTGGTTTGTGTTTATTATTAGATTAGTTTGGAGAGAAGAGTCATTGTTGGTTTAAGTAACCTGAGTTTGATTATGAATTCAGAAAGAAGTCTAATAAGTAGAAGAATTTGTTAAGAGTTTTGATATTGTTATTTATATGAAAATTATCTATAAGAGATAATATAATATGTGATATTAGTTTCAAAAAGATGTTTAATGGCTTTAATAAGATTTGATAAGTCTAGTAATAACAGAGTAATTTATTTTTTTGAGATTTTTCTAATGTATTTATTTTTAATTTTTGCAATGGTTTGTTTGAAATCAAGGGTTTTTCTGTTTATTTGATTTTTAAAGATATCCAATTTTGCTTTGACTATAGTAAACTTATTTGGTAATTTGAGTTGCTTAACTAAATAAGATTGTTACCAATCCATTTGATCCAAGAGATAATTTAACAAAAAATTTATGTTTTAGATCCTTGATAAGTTAATTGATCTCTTCTTGAGAAGAGTTCCAAAAAGTACTGAACTTGTATCAAAATGTTATCAAAATGTTATCAAAATGGTATCGATCTATAGTAAATTTAATATATAAGTTATAACCTACTCATATAAATTTATAATAAATTTAAGTATTAAACTGATATCAAACTGATATCAAAATAATATAATTAG
Organism: Acaulospora morrowiae; assembly: GCA_910591835.1. Lineage (NCBI taxonomy): Eukaryota > Fungi > Glomeromycota > Glomeromycetes > Diversisporales > Acaulosporaceae > Acaulospora > Acaulospora morrowiae. The sequence continues at coordinate 2,877 of CAJVPV010001444.1, read as the reverse complement.
GAGCCCTATTCTTAAGTAGTAACTGAAAAGAGATGGAATTGTTTTTACTATATCAATAAAAGAGTAAAAGTGAATGTTTTACTTTGATATAATCAAGTGAAAGTTACTTTATTGTATAATTGTTGTCTCTAAAAGTTGAACTTCTCTTTTGAAGTCATTAATGCTATTATTAACAAGAAAATATTTAACAAAATATGCTAATAAGTCTTTACATATAGGTGAAAGTTGAAGCTTGGATGAGCAAAAATCAAAATATAAGTTAGGAAGTTTATTTGGCACATAGTAGAATTCTTTGAGCTTGTCTGCTTGAAATTTGAGATTTGCAAGTTTGCTTTTTTTTGTAAATAAGAAAAGATGTTCTGTTTCTCTATCAAATTCTAGAGAGTCAATTAAAAGATTTGATCTTTTTATGAAGTATGATATGGGCAACAAATCAAAGTTATAAAAGGCTTTAAGGTTGCTTGCAATTTTATAAGTGTTACTGGCCTTTATAATTAGAATAGCTTTGAAAAGTCTTACTACAATTAATACAGGAATGTTTTTGGATTCTTCAGAAGTTCAGATAGGTTTTTTTAAATTATTTTTCACAGGTTTGGTAAAGTTTTTAATAGTCAACTTTTTCCAAAAATAGGTTTACAAAAAAATTGAACCTTTATTCCAATAGTTAAGTAACTTATTAATATTTGAGAAGATTGAAACTATGGATCTAAGATAAGCAATAAACAAAGCTTTGTTAATTAATTTTTTGATTTTATATTTGACTAATCTTGTAATATAATTTAGGTTGTTGGCTTGATAATAATTGGAATAAAATTTTTCTTAAATAGATTTATATTCTTTTTGATATTATTCTTCAATTAACTCATTTTTGACAAATGTTTTGAAAAAATTTCAGTCTCTATATTTAATTTTTATAAAAATACCTTTTAGAATTGTTTTAGAAAAACCTGTTGGGTCAGCTTTGATTTTGAGAAAAAGTTTAACTATATCTTTGGAAGTTCTATTATATTTGTTAAATTTTTTAAATAGTTCTAGTATTTTTTCTTGTTTATTAGAAAATATGTTGTTTCTGATATTGTTTGTATTAGCAGATAAATTGTTTTGTATTGATTTTAGCATTTTGTTAGTTTTATCTATCCAGGAGTTGAAAAAAAATTTCAGAGTTTTTATGAATTGGATAAAAAAAAGATAACTATTAAGTTTCATATTGAAATTGGATTAATTGAAATATTAGAGTTCAGAATATATGTGATGTTATACTGGAATTATTTAATAGGTATGCAGTGTTGAATATATATGGGCTGAAGTAATTGTTTATATGTTTAAGAAATACTGCATATATGTTAAACTAATTATTTTTATACTCAGAAATAGCTGCATAAGATATCTTATTATTAGAATTAAGTTATATACTGTTATCACTATCAGCAAGTCTGTCGCTAACCTGGGGCTGAACCTCGCCTTACGATAGGATAGACTTGCCGGTAGTGATAACAATTGGTGAAGGACCAACATAGATCCCATAAAGAGCAATGCTCACTACCCCTGATATTTTTGTGGGTACACCTAAACAGGAAAAAAAATTATTAACTATTATCCATTTTTAGATAAAAATAGGCATTAACCAAAATAGTACCTTCATGAAGAAACCACAAGAACCCATGACAATACTATTGTTGGCAATTATTTTTTTAATTGGTGCAGTAGTGTTTAAAGGAATATGAAGGTTTCGGTTTTTCACTTCAAAGTAAAAATAATTTTTTGTTCATTAATATTAATATTGATTTTATTTTAAAAAACATGTAGATTATAGTTGAAATTTAGTTTAAAAATTTTTTTTATAATATTTTTTCTGTTTATGTCCAATAGTTTGAAGATATGTTAATATTTAAAAAAAAAGTTAATAACTTCTAGCAATATAGAATTAAAAAGAGATAACTTTACTTTTGTACAATGATTATTAAGTCTTTTTTTACAAATTTTAAAAAAAATTGAAATAACTTTCAGGTATTTATATTTATTTTTTTGAAGGTGAACTGGTATGAGCCAAACTTTGAATAAATTTTCAAATTTTGATAGGTGAGTATGTAATTAGAACAGTAATATAAATTATATTGGTGTTGTTGTTTTTGTAAATAATTATAACAAGATATTTTTTAATATTGATAATGAAAACATCAAGCAGTATATATGTGAGTTTGGTGAATTGACTCTTAGAGAATATAGAAAATCCTCTAGAATCCTTTACTGTTTTTTTTTAAAGAGAAAAATTTTATATTTTCTTATTTGATAATTTTCTTTTATGTGCAATATTTGAAAGAGTTTTTTGAGGGGTTTTTCCTATAGATAAACATAATTTCTTTATTTAATATTGTATATAATAAAGTATATATCATGAAAAAAAAAATCTTTTTTTACAACTTTTCAATTTATAAAAAATTTATTTTTTTAGTAATAACATGAACAATAGACAGTAAATAGCAAGCAAGAATCTTTTTCTGGAAGAGAAATCCATCTTAGCTTTCTGCAGAGTGCAAAGGGTCAATTAACTCTTTATAGAGGGGTGAATGCTTTGGAAGTAGCAAAAACCTCTTTGATTAAACCCTTTGCTTTACTAAGTAAAACCTATATAAGCAATCTCCAAATAAAGAAAAATCTTTTTACCATATTCATACACATTACTACCTATATATTATAAAGCTTATAATATTCTTGTGCTGTTTTATATATTATATATTGTTATATATCATTTTTATTTCAAGATAAAGATAAAGACAAAGAATTCTCCTGATCGCATCCATTTTGTTAAAAATTTTCCTTTTATGGTAATTTTAAGCAAGAAAAAATGTTTTACTCTCTTTATCGCAAGTGAGCCCC
>CAJVPV010001443.1:0-15880 GCA_910591835.1 Acaulospora morrowiae | reverse complement strand
TCTGTTAGGCGATATGTTTTGTTTATTTGTTTAAGATAGTTTCGGGTTGGAGGTAGGGGGATTTTTTGTAGGTTTGTAATAATTAAATATTTATAAAATACAATATATTTATTAATAAATATAATAAACCTGTATATGATCTTTAAATTTTTCATAATAAAACCATATAATCTTAACTATTTTATCATTAAAAACTGATTATTATATAAGATTATTATCTTAGACTTTAAATTCTTTCAAATCTTTAAATAAGATTATAGAAAATAAAAATATTGTTCTTTTTTGAAAAACAATATACAAAAATATTTCTTGGTCTAATCAAAAGATTATTATTAATTTATATTTGTAACTGTTATTCCAATAGAATTACTATTGTTCTAAGAAATAAAAAAAAAATTTATATAAAATTATTTATATTGCTTTATTTAATAAAATATATTTTATAATAAATAAATCCATTTATTTGAAAATTATCAATTTAAAAAATTCATTTATTCTTCAAATATTTACAAGTCCTTTACACTTTTTTTACTTTTATTATAAGAACCTTAAGAAATTATAAAAGTATATTGATATGTTAAAAAAAAACCTTTAATCAAAGAAAAATAAGATCAAGAACTTTACTTTTCTGTTGAATTATATGAGAAAAAATCTATGATAGTTGTTTCTTTGTAAATTTAATAAATTTTTATTAACAATACATTGATATTAATGATATTTTTAATGTTCTAGACTTATTGATACATATTTTTAATAAGAATTTTAATACATCAAAATAATATAATTTGTTTATATAATATTTTTAACAACGTAATTTTCGAAACTTCTTATAACGACCGAAAATTTTCGTGTTATCAGATTGCGTTAAACATTTTTAATTGAATATTTTTTTGTTTTCGATTAAATATTTTAAATTTCATTGAAATTTTTTTATATAATTTTTACCTTCTAACATATATACTGTATATATTTGCTTGGATGTCTGCTTGTTATTATACACTTTCTATTATGGTTTTACTTGTATTTCCATATCTTTATTTTTTTAAAAAATTATTGTATAGAATTCAATTAATAGTAAGGTTTATTATAAATGAATAAGAAAATTATAATTTATATTATGATGATCATATGATAGTATGTAAATATGAAAATTTTATTAAAAAATAAGATTGCATTATTATTTACCACATAACTACTGTATTATAATTATTTTAAAATTATTTATGAATATAAATTTAAAGATAAATTTTAAAATGACATCAAATTATTTATTTGCGTAAGGGAATGAACGTTTGTCATGATTGTTTCTAACCCTAATACTGTATGTAGTGCTTCGTCTTGCGATTTCAATGTCCGGTGTTATAGAATTTATTTCACACAAGAACTTATAATAAAAAGGTTTTTAAATCCTTAATGTAAATTTTTGTTTTTTGTCGTTGATGCAAAAACAATTATATATGTATGCGTGTGTCTACATAGGTCACACTGGCTAGAAGACAATTTACTAAATGTAAAATATGAAAGAAGAGAAAGATATTCTGACAGCAAAAATTTCTAACCAATAGAAAGGAACTATTTAAATTATGTGTTCTTTTAAGCTTTCGGCAACTCCATTAAAATGATTGATCAAGCTGACTTCATCAATAATCCGGGTATAATGGCATTTTAACGCACCTGATGCCGATGATTTCGGATGGTAGGATTCTGCAATTTCAGTCATTTTTTTCAGTAATGAACTATTTAATTTACTACTGAAAAGAACTGTATGAAGATAAATCGGAAACCTAGACGAAAAATTTAAATTGTTATTTTGCATGTGTACTTGGTGAATAAAAAAAAAGTAACTTCGAGAATGTTTACTCTCTCTGTTGATTTTTTAGGCAAATTTCATGCATCCAATGTTTTGAAATCCCACCTTTCCCGTCAGAACAAAAAATTATAAGGGGGCATCTAACAATGTTAGAGAAATAATTTGTAATCGTAACAACGAAATAAACAGCAGTAATTAGTTACTCAAATGTCATAAATTGTTGCGTACTTTGTTGGATCAAAATGTTTGTCAATGATAAATCCCGCCTTTTGAATAGCAAGGTAATAGTTTGTGCCTTTTCTGGGAGTATATTTAAGCATCGCATTCAAAAAATGACTAGGATCAACCAAAGGTAGATTTTCACTTTCAATAATAGCCTCGTGATCAAAAAATATTAATGATACTGAATCTTGTGGAGTTGTTGCAGAGTTATGTGAGAAATTCTGACTTGAACGGAATGACGAAATGCGAGTATCCAAAAAAGAGTAGACCTGAAATGAAATAACTTGGCAATTGAGAAAATGCTAGTATATATAACAAATGGATTAAAATCATACCGCATTATATACTGCGCCGAGTCGATTATTATGTGTAAGAACCAAATTGTTATAAATTGGAGTACCCTGCAGAGGTTTTTTATCGGTGTCGGACATTGATAAAGATCGATCTAAGACAAAAATTATGTGAAATGCAGCGGGGCTTTTGCAATCGAAGTGGTGTTCGCCCAATGAAACATATCCACAAACATTAGGAGGTGGTAAAGAAGGATCTAATGATTCATGGAAAAGTTTTGATTCACAATAAGACTTTGAAGGTGTAGCACTTGATAAACCAGATGATTTTTTGTATTTTTCATCTGGGTATTCATGATCACATTTAGAAAATTCTTGTTGTTCCTGAACAGTGTATGGGTCTACAAAGTACACAAGGAAGTTATTTTTGTGCCATCAAAACAATCATTCAATCCATCATACGTGCCTTTAAATCCCGTACGTTCCCAGAAAAGACGGTGAGAAAGAAAATCTTTCGGCTTATCAGAGTTAGGATGAACTAGACCTGTTGACAAAATGTAATTACACAGCATATATATCATGGAAGGTTGTAAAGATGTTCACCATCAATATGCCTTAAATCTGACGTCTGGTTATCATTTAATTTACAGTTCTCTTTATTTTGGTAATAATCAATATGTCGATGACGACCTAGCTCTTTGCAATGCTTTGACCAGATAAAATAAATCAATAAGATAGAATATAGCTAAATAAAAATTACAATGCGTACTTTATTGATAAACATACAAAATTGCAAAGAACAAATATGCCCTGATCTCTTATTCCTAACTTATGTCCACCATGCTCAAACTCATCGTTTTCTGTGGCAAACTCAGCCTGAATCATATTACCATGACTGGTTTCATGTAAAGTTTGAACGTGACCATATGGTAAGGTGCACTATTATATGAAATTATCGATTTATTACATATGAATTGTGAATAGTCTGTGATCATTTTATCAAAAATAACTTACATAATATTCGCAAAATTGGCACTAATTAAAAATAATTAGTATGAGTTGTTGTTTAAATGTGATTTATTTTATAGTGTTTACCTGAGAATCACAGAAATGAACGCCGTCCTCATTATGACAGTGTGGCCCTTCGTGTTTGAACGAATTTGGTGGAATTTTCTTGCTGCATTTCAACTTTTCACTGACTTGTGTGTACTTTAAAAGAAATGTGGGTCATATAGCACTCAAACAGATTTTAAAAACACGGTACTGTGTACAGTACCTTGATGAATTTAGACGAAGTTCCGCTTAATCCTTGATATTTTTGTTCGTTTTTTTTAGGCTCGGTAAGTACCTTGCATACACCAGGATGTTCGCATTGTTCTTGACAATGATGTTTATTTCTGTAATTATGAAAGAGCTTCTCATTATGATATTCTACTGTCGTTTCGCTTAACCTTTAGTTTCTCACCCGCAAAAATGATCTACATGAAGCTCTGATATGGAATGAAAGTGGTCGCCAGATCGACATCTTCTTTGGCAATCGGGAATAGGGCAAGGTATCGGGCACATTTCATTCTCACAACCTATACGTCAAATGTTTAGAAACAAAAATCAGGTAGTCAACAGAGGAAATTGTAATATACATGCGATGAATCTCATGGTCATCTTCGCATGGAATACTGCATTTGTTTGGACATCGATAAAGTCCTTTTTGAGTGTATGTCAACAAAGAACAAGTTGCTCCACAATAATGTCCTATGAATTAGCGTGTAAGGTTCCATGCCGTCCTTATGATTAATCTCTTTCGAGCATTTTTTTTGGCAGTTCCGTTTGTCATAGAGGCTACAATTTTGTCCACACAAATGACTGACCTATTATTAAATAATGAAGTGACGGTCTATGATGAGTGCTTATGAAAAATATAAGAAAATTATAGAGCCTTATAAAACAAACGTTACTTTATCACAGGTATGTTTTCCAAAATGTGCAGCCTTATGACCGCATTGTGGAATAGAGTCTTTATGAGCGTCCGAAAATTGACATAAGACATGGCACTCGTGGTCAGTTAAGCAATCGTGTCGTCCATCAGCATGATCTCGATTTTTCAAGCATTTCAAGTTACATTTGTGGCAAGTGAGTCCGCATAATGTCCAGAAAAGAGAGAGCTTTCTGAATGACGAGATTATTAAATATTTTAGTCAATGGTTAAGTTGTGCTAATCAATCATAAAAAAAAAAAACGGACTCGATTTCCTGTTCCAATACATAACGTCCAATAGCAACACCACTATTATCCTGTGGGAACTTGATGGTATTTTGCGCAAACCATTCTTGCACGCGAAAGATTCTTCTTTCAACTATATATTTGAAGTATCTTTCTAAATTTGCAAACAATTCGGAATCTTCCGTAGCATCCTCGCGAGATTGAATGTGTTCTTCAAAGTATGCCCTCAAATCTCCGGAAAGACGAAGAAAGTTGGGTTTTTCTTCAAAAAGTAGTGTATCCGAGTCAGCAGGAAGTACGTTAGATCGATTATAACCATCAAAAATTTCGGATATCTTAGGTGTGATGTCATTGATTTCGAGACCTGTATCTCGATTCTAGTGTAAAGTTTATGCAAGTTTAATCTCTTATACTGTATCGCTACAAACTCTTGATAGGTTGTCATATTTGGTACCAACCACTAACGGTTCTTTTTGCTCTATTCCCAGAGACACTGCTGTTTGGAGTACTCTCCTAAGCATTGAAATACGTATCTGAATTAAGCTTTCATTTAAAGAACTCCAATCACAGATCTAGGGTTATTGTCAATACAGTATTGCATATGGTGGTTAAATATCGAATTTTTTTTCAAAAAAGCATGAAACAAACCAAAAGCAACTTACTTTCAACTTGGCCATGATGACTTTGATGTTTTGCAAAAATGTACGAGCGTTTTCATAACGGGCTTCCTGCTTGTATAGCATTTTTTTCACATCCTTTAGATTTTTATACCTATTGAAAAAAAGCTTGTCAAAATAGAATACGATCTGGTTCAATACGAACATATAGTAGTACTTAGATATGGTCATACCATTCTACAAGTAAAATATAGTTCAAAATAAAAGTAAGACATTCATCATTCATGATAGGAACCGAATAGTTAACATTTATTTTAAAGAACACGAACCGGGGTCGGAAATTAATGTCCACGGAAGAATTGTTAGTCCGCTCGGATACATTTTCGATATAAAATTATCTTCACCTTCCTAAAGAATTAAATCATTGCTGTCAAAATGTTAATGACATACAACCTTGGCAATAATAGCTTCTAACCTCAGCAACCAGAGAATTAAATTTCTGTGTAAATTCTCTAACAATGTCCTCCTTGTCATTTGGTGGAACATCTTTGATTATAATGCTACCGAATATTACCGTATAATATAATTAGGCAAATTTATAAAGATTAAGATCAAGTGAAATAAGATGGATTGAGCTTTCATACCAAAGTTTAGCCTAATAAAACGAATGTAAATCTTAGTACATACAGTATTATTTTTTGAAGCTTCACTAATTAGGTACGACGCTTACTTGAAATAACTTTTGATCATTTAACAATAATGCACCATTTTGAAACCGTCGAAACATTGAGGATAAATCGCTATTCACGGAGAATTGATTCTTTTAAAGGGTCAGAATAGTCAATTAACATCTTCGCTTTCTTGTCAAAATTTGGATCATACATACTTTAAAAAGAATTAGGTTCGACACCAATGTGTTAAATAAAGTCAAAAACAGATCCTCTTGTGGTGATCGTCCCATCGATCTCAATCCCTCAAAATCCAATGCCACGTATAGGCAACTTTTGGTAATAGCTGTTCTCGAAAAAAAGTATTAACATTCATACGTTTTCGAAAAAAATCTGTATAATATGTTTTACCCAATGACATCCATACGCCTTCGGTACAATACTAATTAATTAAACTTTTAAAATACTTTCGTGACATAAAAAAAATGCAAAAAATTAGTTGATAAACATACCATAGCAGAACCGTTGAAAGTAGCTCCGACGAGGTGATTTAACTATTCAAAATAAAAATGGTAAACCTTTAGGATTGTAAAAAAGGAAACGTTCGCATTGATGAGAGAATCCATTTACCATATATGATTTTCTGCATGACTGCTCTCCCATGCTCGACACAACCTTGACCTTTCGATTCCCGAAAAAATTAAATATACCTTCATACTATCCAAACGAGATACTCTGCGCAATAATATCCACGTGATGACCGTAATCAGAACCGTCAAAATGATCCTGTTCGGTTGATGACAGACCATCATGGAGAGGCTGAAACTGATTGTTTCGTGTGATTGCAATCTGAATGGGAATAAGACACAAAAGTTGGATGATCCACTCTCCGAATTGAAATTTCGAAGATTTCTTTCTTAGGAGCTTAAAATTTTCAATATCGAAATTGCGGAATAATTCGACGGCCAGAGTTACCAAAAGGCAATTATGTCGAGTATTACATCAGTTTGTTTAACAATTTGTTTATGCGTACGATTTACTTACATGTTTTAAATTTCTTGAGCATCGAAGCTGGTTTCCGTGTGATCCGTTTTACCTCTTCAAACATGTCGTTTATATATTCCTCAAATTTATCTTGATAATCTTCGATTTCATTATCATCCGGTAAATCCAGAAGAACCCTCAAACTCAACGGCTTAGTTGTTCGGAATCTATGCATCCATCAATCGGATATTTCTCGAAAATCAACTTGTATGCATCAATATATCCGTTAATCTTGATCTTGGGTTTGGTACGAAAATCTACCCATTCATTACCTGAGCCGGGTCGAAAACTACCGGAAATATCTAGCATCGTATCTGAAAAAAATATGTCGCGGTATCTTTCTCTTAATAAAGAAATTCCCTCTCCAACTCCTACGTCCCGCTCAAAGTGTGTATGGTTTCCTTGGATAATCGAACAGTCTTTATTTCGTGTGGGAGATGCGAGTTTAACTTGCCCAAGAGGTTTTCTTTGTGACCTTTGTTGAAATCCATACTGAGACCTTTCAATTGTAATCTTAACTATTAATGAATGAAACAAGCGTTTTTCCAGATCAAGCGATATCAAGTGCATCTGACGTTTGTACAATTGTGAAAATTGTAGACATTCGAGATCCAGATAGGAAGGCAATTCAATAACTATAAAAATAGATAATAGATAATTAATAATTTCCCAATAGCGCTTGTTTAACATGACATATCAACAATTACGGTACTTTTATTCGCCGGTTGTCCGAAATTCGAGCAAAAATACACATACGCACGGCATACTTCTATTTCTTTTGTGATTTCTTTGGAAATTAAGCCACCGTCGATGTTACTACTTGTATCCTCAGCTACTCTCACACTTTCCTGAGCAAACGCCACAATACAAGATCCATCGGGCGTACTTAAAACTGTACTAGCATTTTCCGGAATTTTCCCTACGCTAGGTCGAAATTGCCCATTCACGAAGTTATATAGTTTCGCTCGTCCTCCTACCTCGACAAAGCATATCTCCTCGGTATCTTTGATGAAAAAGAAATGCTGGATATCGGGAATTACATTATCATACCACTGCAAAATTTTAATTTTGTTGTTACGATTAAAGAGATTTTTTCGTTCTTCGTCGAATGCAAAAATATCCAGCTTAGTGTAAAGAAGTAAGGGTGAATGCAAAATCCCCAGGTTAAAGTAATTTATAATTTATAAACTTTGATAAATTCATACCATGCCAGACTTTGTGTTAAAAATGCCAAGTAATCCTTTTGATTCATTAACCGCAAACAGGCAAAATTCTTCAGTACGGAGCGTTACAAAGCATTTTTTTGGATATGACTGAATAGACGTGACCAGTTTTGGGGATTTGCCAAAAAATATTTCGGTCATATTTTCCTTTTTATTCCATAATATAACTAAATATTTTTTATCCTTAAAACAAGCTATTTTCCTATAAAACAACGCATGGAATTATTCGTTATAATCAAACCATATAAAAAACAGATTACGAAACGAAAAAATGATTACCTAAAGTCGTATACATCATAATCAACATATAAAGAAATCCCGGCGTTCCCCCGAGCAGATAATATAGGCTTAGGGACGTGGTATTCGTCTTCCTGTAATCTAAAACTGTCCGACTGATCCCATGATGTTTCGTAAATAGTGATATGTAGCTGGTCTGGATTTGTTGTCTCAAATTCGTACGTTAATCGAAATCCAACTGCATATACGCCCTCTAAAGTATTATACAGTGGTAAATTTTTTATGTTAGAATTCAGAATTATTAATGACTAAAAATTTGTTAAGACAGTACCTGTTACATCGATTATTCGAAATATACGTCTGCAGTATTGGTCATTATTTCAGATAAAATTTTATAAAAATTACAAGCTCATATATGCATGGTGCTATTTATGACATACCCTGTTGGAAATTTTTTCTCGATTTCTAGGCAAATCTTTTCAAATTCCTGTTCTTCAATCTTTCGACTTTCCACCAAAATCTCTTCGTATTTCTTTTTAAATTCCATGCCTTGATCGGTATATCCTGGAGCAATCCTTTTAATGTTACTATCAAATATATTTTTTCGCCACTTTTGATATTCCCTAAAGAACTCGTCCATAAATTTTTGTCTAATATCATTAAATACGTCAAAGGATGTTGTTTGTCTAATTCCTTTGATGAGTTCGGGATCTTCTTTGCAATTGGCATAAGCTATTGCATTTTCAATGTATCTTTCACCAATTGGTATGAGTAGCCTCCCCCCAAAATTCCAGAATATGTTGCTTTTTCGATGTACTTTTTTACTAACGAGTGAGGATCATCTTCTTTATCGGCAAACATTTCATAGAAGACTTCAAGCGCAGACCCCTTGGTCTTTTCCTTGATTTCATTCTTTTTAGAAGAAGATACCTTTTGTATCAACATCGATAAAAAGATATATCGAGTTTTTAGCCTTTTCCAAGCATCGGAATTAATTTGCACTGCGTTATGGATTTTTATTAAGATTCCTTGATATCTCTCATCGAGTTGTTTCACTAATTTAAAATAAGATGACTTGTTAACGATAAATTTAAATTTTGATGAACTTTAAAAGTACCTAAGATAACTTACGCGACTCATCTACATCCAGTAAGTTTGAGGGATCATTCATCTTTATCTTTTCTTCGAATTCACTATTAAGTGATTTAGCACACAATACATTTATGCGAATGAAACTATATCAATGCTTTTAATACAAAATTTACAATAGATCCTACTCACGGATAATATTTTTGTAACAATTTTTTTTGCAATCTCTCTGACTAATTCGGCATCCTTTTCTATGTTCTTCCTTTCGAGTTCTTGTTTTGAATCTATCAATATTTTTGCTTTCTCGATGGCGGAATCCAAAGGACCAAGAAACTCTTTTCCCAATCCCAGACCATATTTGACGAGAAATTTCAAGCCCTTTATACTCATTACTCTATCGATTTTTAAAGACCTTCCTTTAAGTTTTAGATCTAGATCATTTTTGAAATTCGAAGGACGAGGATATTGTAAGGTACATTTTGTCATAATAACCGGTGAAGTAATAATACTACGAGTGATGAACGCTTGGTGATGAACCGATTCTACGACTACAGTAAATTTGACATCGTATGTATAAATGTTAATATGTGCGCGACTATCCATGAATTGCACAAAATAAAAAGCTATATAATTACTCATTGGACATAACTGTGTTCTTTTCTTGTTTTCTTTGACATTCTCGTTTGCATTATGCGGAAAGCTGACCTAGAAAAAAAAAGGAACAACGATGAAAATAAATAGACATCTTTTGATGAATAATCGGATAAAAAATCACCTCGAATCCTCTGGCTAACTTGAAATCCTCTTGCTCCTCTTGACTTTTCTTGATCTCGAATTCGAAGTATCTATTATTACCACCATCATCCTCGTCGTTGGAGTCTTGTTCATCATTCCCTGAGTTCCACTCAAAATATTCTAGATCTTTATCGCTCATGAGACAAAGTTGTTCGTCGGTCAACTTTGTAAGATACCTAAGCAACGAAGTCATTAAGGCACAAATATGCAGTAAGAATAATATCCCACCAATTTCAAAATTTTTTACCTATGCAAATTAGTCATGCTTTTTTTACGTTGAGATGGAGCATTTTCCTCGTAGCATCCTGACTCTGGCCAATGAATCACTAATCCTACATCCGGATTCACAATAGACAAATAAACTCCGGGTCGGAGGTTTGATTTGTTTCTACTCTCCTTAGATTTTTCTGCCGATGTTAGAAGATCAAAACTGAAATAATATCATCAGTTAATTTTTTACGCAGTTTAATATTGAATCGTGAAAAATCAACATACAGCTGTTTATTGATTACGTTTTTATTCAACAAGAGCTCAGCGATCATTAGGGGATTGCCGTAGCATCCAATAAGACGGAATGAAAGTGCATTCAAGCGATTGTGATCGATCTCTGAGATTGAACTAAAGCTGTAAGGAATCGTGTCATTGCAAAGTTTTTTTCAAAGAATCTTTCGAGATGATAATTTTATCGACTAAAATGGTAATGATAATGATGAGATATCATTTACCGTCATCTCCATAGTTGAAATTGAGATCTGGAAATGAGCTTATTTTTATGATCGTTCATGAATCTATTCTTATTTTCATCACGCCGCTCTTTTTTACTAATAATCCTTTTGTTTTCATTTCGTCCTGAAAAATATTTTCTTTCGCATGATGGCTTTCACTCAAGTCACCTTCAGCAAAAATATCGATGTCAGTAAGTTGGCTAGTATTAGATGTCGCTTTAAAAAATTTTCAGACTTGTAAGAGGAACCAACCATATTCGTCAGACCTAGAATTATTTTAGAGTGCAATCTGCTTCTGTGAATTCAAAACCTCATCGGAAGAACAAGAAGGTGCATTGATATACACGATTTAACGCGGAATTTGCTGATAAACAGTACTTTCTTGACTTGGTGAAACACGAGAATCGTCTGATGATGGACAAGAATCTGATAGATCGCTAGCAACTAACAAAATGCTCGAATTTCCTTGTGAGAATTGACGCAAAAGAAATTAGAATTCGAAAGAGAGCATATAGACATTTAGTATATATTCACGAGGACAGTGAACGAAAAATTATTGTATTACCAATACGCGACTCACCAGAATTATTATTCTGAACAAGTGGACTCAAGTTTCCGCGTGTTTGTATGGCGGTAAAGTTTAAATTTCGCAAAAAAAAATTTTAATACTGTAAAAAACTCTTTATATAACGTGGTGATATTTTTCACGTTGTCTTTGTTTCCAAATAAGTTCTACAGCCTCGTGATGTAATATTGTGGGTCATGGAAATAGCCGTAATAATGAAACCGTTACCCTAATTAGTATACAATATATATTCAAGTGAAAAAAAAAAGTCAATTTTTTATTAAATTTGATAAGTGAAATTAAACTTTTTACTTTGCTGATGTGTAGCCCAAGTTTCGCACAATCTAGTTTCGCGAAATATCACGATCAGATTCTCGCGTAACGTAGGTTCCATATAATTCAATCTCATATAGCACAAGCATTACTCAAACGTAACTCTAAAATCACATTTGCAATCGCAGCAGATGAAATTTTGATCTAAAAATAATTAAAATGTTTTATTATACGTCAATGAATAGCCAAATACTTTATCATTAATTAAATTCCAATACACTTATATTTAAATTTTCAATCATGTTAAAATACCTCGATATCATACTGTATTTGTAAATTTATTGAAAGGGTAATTGTCGATCCAGACATTACCATACCAATCATCCGCTGCTATTTCTTGGCTATCAACATTGGATCCCTCTCGGTCTTTATTACCATATACGTTGAGAAATATCATTCATTCTGGCTGGCTTATCTCATACCTCTCAGTATTTCTCTTTGCCATCGCCATATTAGTCTTTGGTTGGGATAAGTACGTCAAGAAGGAACCCCAAGGTTCAGTGATATTTGACTTTGTCTATGTGCTTTGGATAACTCTCGTGAATCAAAAAAATTTGGAGAACGCCAAACCTTCGAATATGACGGAAGAACAATTGAAAAGGAGAAAAGTTACATGGGACGATGAATTCGTGGAACAGTCCAGAATAGGGCTTCGAGCCATAAAGGCTTTCTTGGTTTTTCCATTTTACTGGGTCTGCTATGCACAGATCTACAATAATTTAACATCAGACCGCCAAAAAATGAAGCTTCCGAAATTGGCGGTTGCAACCGTTCCAAATTATATAAACCTTATGTAATAAAAAATATTATATTAGTAATGATAATTTTTTAAAAAAAAAAACAAAAAAAAACGAAAAATAAACTTACTAATTTTGAACTAACTTATTGCATTAACTTTCGGATTTTTCTACAATTAATAATAATTTATCAATTTGTATCAAATATGTCAGTTTCTTTAAACCTCGATAATACATTTTTTAATCTCTGTTATGTCGCCAGCTGACATTTTTAATGTAAAATTAATACGAATAACAGAATAAATAATAAATAAAGATCCAATCTTATCACTTGTACACTATTAAATAATTCGTACAGTACTTCTTTTTCTTTAAATCATTTTTTATTTCCACCCATTCATCGTTCGTAAAAAGATTTTTGACCATTATATCTTCGCCGGACAGATTAAGTATACCAAAAAAAAATGTAACTAACAAACAAATGCTAAAAATATTAACTTTTTTAAAAAAATAAAAAAAGATTATAATTAAATATATGCTTACTATAATACATTTTCGATTTCGGAATTTTTAATTTAAAATTTCTCCAAAACTTGCGAAACATTTGTTCCTGTTGAGACTATCCATTTATCAAATATCGAACCTTCATCTGTTTCAATCTATTGAAAATAATAAATGTTAATTTTAAAAAATGCATAAAATTAATAAACTAGTACAGGGATATATAACGACCTCTTCACTCGAAGAATTTCTATCAATTTCATTCAATTCTTCGTAATATTGAAACTTATAATGAAAAATAATATTAGTAATATATTTGAATAAAAAAATATTTATGAATTTAAATACGAACCAATTTCGGTACATTATCATCATTATAATTATTTTTAACACGTTTCAATCAAACGAATCTTTTTCATTATATCCCAACGTTCGTTTTTTACTTCTGATAATGTATGTTCTATATGAATATTGATGAACCAACTAACTCGATTCTCTCAATATTTATTTGTCAACATTAAATTGATAGAACTCGGTATATACAGTGTGTTTTCACAAGTATGTTGCACAGCGGAACCTGCAGAATGCAGTTATGGATAAAGGAAACATGCCTAAAGGGTCTTCCGCGTGAATAACCAAAAATGATTATCACACGAATAAAATTTTTGATAAAACGAAAATACGAATAAATGTCGGTATTGTATTCTTCAGGTGGACGAGTATTTATTGCTTTAAGTATCGCCATTAATTCTAATGCGTCATAATAAATTAAAATAATTCCGTCATCACAAATTAACAAATAATTCCATCATTTAACGTCACGGAAATTTTTTTACGCGTCACCACTGTCACGTGTTATACTAGAGTTTACAGAAACTTCCCAAAAGAACACACATGTATAAATTTGTAATTGCCCGAAGCGTAACGTAGGACTACCATTCTCCACCAAACCTGACACGTCTTGTCTGTCCGCACGCATAATTTTTTTTTAACGCATAAATTTTTTACCAGACACGTCTTATCTGTTCGCACGCGTAAGTTTTTATTGTCCGAAGCGTAACGTAAGACTACCATTCTACACTAAACCTGACATGCCTTGTCTGTCTGGAGTGTAAATTAAAGTTTTTAATCTATTAAGTCGAAAATACTAACCGATAATGTAGTTAATCCACTATCTGCGATAATGTAACGAAAATATGCATGAAAGTCGATCGGTCACGTGACCTGTGTTATTTAATTTATTAAATAATCATTTGTCGCTATCAAAAAAATTGACATAATTTAATCCTTCGCTTCGGACGCACCAACGGTTTCCGTTACCTAGTTATAATACTGTACATTAGATTATATAGCATATACTATATGTAATTTTAATTAATACATTGGTTTTTTAAAAAAAAAAAAGTAGTGCGCATCCATTATTTTTTATTTGCTGATAACTTGGGAAATATAGACTTAAAGGAGAATAATATATCTCCTATATTATTTAAATAAGCTTAACACAAGTTAATTTAAAAAAAAACACATGCTATCATTTTATCTATTATGTAATAAGTATATTAAATAAATTTCAAAATTATATATTATAATTATGATTAAGATTAATTTTATGAAATAAGAAGATAACTTATAAAAAATTATAACTTAATAATATTATTATCTTAATTAGCAAACAAATAACAGTTCTTATTTTAAAAACTCTATTTATAAAAATATTTTTTTTTAAAAAAAAACTTTTGCAAAAACTAAAAAATATTTATATTTTAATACAATTATACTCAAAAGTATTCAAATTCAACAAGAATTAACTTTGGTTACTTTATTATACAAAAAAAAGGCAGATAACTTTTTATATTTAAAAAAATATGAATTAAACTTTTTAATTTATAGTTAATTTCAAATTCATTATTAATCCTATAGTCAAACCAGTATTATTAAGTTAAATACCTTTTTAGAATATTATAAAAACCTTTAAAGAATTAGACTTTATCTAATAAATCAAATAATCTTGATATTATTCTAAAGGCTAAAAAAATTTAAAAGTTTTTATTAATTAAACAAAGTTAAAAACATTTTTAATATACATATATTAACAAAAAAATCAAAATCAATTCATTATTTTCAAAATACAAATTATACAAACATATTAATAAACTTTATAACAATAATTACTGTATTCATTATTTTTAGTTTATTTTTTATATATTATATATACTATATATTAAATCAAGTTATTCAAAAGCCAATAATAATAATAACTTCTAAATTTATCTTAATTTATGTCGCAACTTATTTCAATTCTATTAAAACAAATCTATAAAATAAAATACATTCTTTAAATTATTAAAATATATGCTTAATATTATATTATAAAGTATATTAATAAACAAAAATCTAAAATAATTATGTTTTATAATATAATTTATCTATTATATTTTAAAATAAAAACAATCTATATACCTATAGGTCTATAGTACAGTAGTAATGCTCCATAGGTTACCAGGAGAAGGTCTAGGGTTCAATCCTACCTGATTACAAAAATTTATCACCTTCATGATTGGTTGACCAGCTTCCAATTCATGTCATACCCAATCAGCCAACAAATCTATCTCCAAACTTAGTTAGGCTGCATGAAGATAGGACCTCTGGTCTTCCCGACGATCACGAGCTGAAAAACAGGTTGAAGCAAGGAAGGTTGCATAAGGAAAGGTTTCTGGTCTAACTCCGGTAATAAGCCCACAAACTCTAACCCAAACTGGCAATGGCAGACTCTGTCACACAATATAAAGAGGTTAATCCTAAGC
>CAJVPV010001442.1:0-15883 GCA_910591835.1 Acaulospora morrowiae | reverse complement strand
GCTACAACAGGAACTTAGGTATAGTTTGAGTAGACGAATGCGCATTGTTAACGGACGAATTTGAGTTTATTTTTTAGTGGAAGAGCAGGATACTCGGACCAAATTATTACGCCTCAGCCTTAAAAACCTATATATTCGAGAGGACTTTGAAAGACCCTCATATTATTGTATAATATTTTCTTATTTATAAGTGCTTTCTACTCTCTAGCTAATTTTAACTATATTTATATTGTCTGTAATGTATTTATTAGGCTATTATTACATTATACAAAATAGACTTTTGACTTATTAAACTTTCAAATTTCTAATCCACTGTATTATGCCAAGTCACATAACTATAGGTAATCCAGATCATCTCACTTATTTTTTTTTACTAATAATATTTTTTTTAACAATATTACTATCCAAAAACTTTAGTTTTTTTTTATTGTTTTTTTACTCTTTGAAATAATTTCTTATATTTTTTCCAGTAAATATAAAAAAACCTAGCTACAAATTAAAAAGCAAAGCACTTTATTAATGTAAAAAAAATTTTTTTTCTAAAAAAAAAACTACTAGGTTTATGAAATTTTTTATATTTTTTTTATATTTTTTTATATTATTTTATATATATTGTTAGCAGGGAAAAATGGGTGGGATAATTTGGATTACTGATAATCATGTGATTTGGCATAATGCAGTGGATCAGGAAACTAGAAAGTTTAATAAGTCTAAAATCTATTTTGTATAATGCGACAGTAGTTTAGTAGATACATCGCAACCAATATAAATATAGCTAGAATCAGCTAGAGTAAAAAAGAGTAATAGATACAAGATAACATGATACAATAAATATAATTACTTATTAAATACCATTTGTACCTGTAATATAATAATTAATATACTTACCTTTAGAGAATTATTGATCGTTAAAGGATTCTAAGAAATATATAAAGGAATTGTAATAGAGGATTAGCCTGGCAATACAAAATAAAGAAGGCTACCTTTGATTAAGCAAGTGATTCCTAACTCCTATCTTTATTATTATATAAGCCTTAGCTTCAGATTAGTAACAGACTTGCTGTATATCGATAACAATATATACTTTTTTTAATTTTTTAAAAAATTTTATTTATTTTAGTTTAATCTTAAATTTTTAAATAACATTTGATTAAAAATTAGAATTAATTAATTAATATATAACAAAAAATATAAATAATATATATAATGAGATACTTTATCCCGCAAATCCTAAAATTCTTAAAAATTTCCTTTTTTAGTAAAAACACAAAAAACTCCAAGAAACACCAAAGGAAACACCCAAAGAAAACTTTCACCAAGAAGAAGCACTCTACTGGTTTCTTCCAAACCAAAGCAGGATACAATAAACAGGTATAACTGAACTTAAAAGAATACTAACTCTTTCTTTTATTTTCAAAACAAGTAGATATATACTTGTTTTTTCTTACTGGGAAAGAAGGAAAAACAAGGAAAACAATTCACAGTTAAATTAAAGAGAAAGTCAGCACCGCACTTCCCAAGCTACCAGCCAGTCGTGTACCAGGTTAGATACCTCCTCTAGTCACTAGTAGGGTCTTGTATCAGCCAGATCACACCCGGTAAACCAGGCAACCTCGCCACTGACACAAAACCAGAAGGGTACCAAGACTTTCTCAAACACTGTGGTTAGAAGAAAACAATAGATCTAGAAAATTTTACAATATAAAACAAGCGTTACGCGGATTAATCTACACTGGAACGGAAAAACCAAAACCAGTTTACCCCCATCAAAAGATCAGCAGTAACACGAACACCGAGCGCATTTCCCCACATTCAAAATAGGAAAACAAACACGTCTGTTTACAGAAGTCAAAATTAAGGTTTAACTATATTCCGCATCCAAAACAATAACAAATAAACAAACAGACGACAACTAAACCGGAAATAGACACGTGTCCTTTCGATTTCCCATAATCAAATTATAAGCAAAACGCGTCAACACCCAGTCAAGTAACACATAGAATCCATGGATCAACAACATCAACAACACGCGTCTGATACGCAATCAGAAACAAATATCCAACAACCAATAGAGAATCAGATCATCGAGTACTTAAGAACGTTGGATGATAATCACGACACTCATGATCAGCAATGGATCAAATCACTTCTTGAAGACAGTTACAACAACTCCTCTTCAGAACTCACAGAACTTGGGACAATAATAAATATCACAGTCTTAGACACAGTAGCAGCTAAACTACTCAATATCAACGCTTCAACAGCAGTAAAATGGGCACTTGTTAAAAAATACATAGAGCAAATTTGGGAACACAACAACCTCGAAGCTGAAATACTGAACAAATACATAATAGAGGATCCACAGCAGATTCAGCAAATACTGAATATCATCAAACCAGTAGAATCCCCTGGTCAACAAGAAGAACATCATGTTGAAGATCACACACATCCTCCACAAGAACACATGGAACCCAACAACACTGCGGCTATAACAACACAAAGTGAAGCCTCACAAATGGAAGAAGACCCCAAGGACGAGCCCACATTAACAAAAGAAGAAGTCCCTAGCCACTAGAAATGGAGATAGTATCAGAGTCTGAGAAAGAGGAGGAAAAAACACCAACCTATACACCACTAGGGAGCTGCATAACATCAGTTCAAAGCTATCACACAAGAAATAGGCAGTACACACCTACCAATCCTTTCTTCGTCAGCAAATCAGGTGGTTTTAAAATAGGAGCACTCGTAGCTAACATGCCAGGTGATTCCAAAGAAGAACAAATCAAATACATCGCCAACCTTCTCCGACTATCCAAGGACAAGCACGAACTTATCCAAACACCTTTTATAAATGGAAATAGATGGTACGCCATCCAATTCCAACTGGAAGAAGACATGGAAAGATGCCTAACTAAGCTTGGCAAAGGAAAAGAGGGCTTCAAGTTTATTATCCTGGATCAACCCAACAGTGCACCACCCATAGAAACAAGACATGAAAAATACACCCAAAAAAGTACTCCTGAATATAACAGATTTAACTTGTCAGAACATAACAGTCCATACCAACTAAGAATCAAATGCAGTACTATTCTTGGCAAAAATAGAGTAGAACAACTACAGAATCTTATCGAATTTCTCAAAGTTCCTATATCCCACAAAGGAATTCAAGTCAGGGCCATAGGAAAAAGCAAATGGACAGTCCTACACTTCCAAAAATCCAACAACATGCTGGAATGCAAGAAAAAACTCCTAACCCATCAACCCCAAACAACAATCCAAACCCTGCACGAAGAAGAATCAAGCAATATGACCTCCTCTGAAGACGAAAACCTTCCAGACACCACAAGGGATATGGAAAAGGTCATTATTATGGACATACCTTCTGACTTCTCAACCAAGAGACTCAAAGGTGCCATAGCCAAATATGGAACGATCTCCCATATACAGATGGAGAATGGCAACAATAACTTCAAGTTAGCAAGAGTTACATTCTCAACATTACAGATAAACCTAAAGGAAACATGAGCAATACCAATGGGAACAACAATAGCAAGAATCATACCATACCAAAACTATATCGAGACCCTGGCACGACGAAACGACATCACGACCAGGCTATATGGTATAAGCAAGCAAGCCTCAGCTACCAAAATAATGAGTGCAACCAAACACCTCAATGTCAAAACCGTACACATACCAACAAATAGCCAAACAGGGAGGAAAAGAAGCTTCGCCATTTTAGGATTTTTCAATACTGAAGACCTGAACAAAGCATTGAGATCCCACGTAGAACTATTTGGTAGCAAAACTTGGTGGAGTACAAAAGACAACACAAAGATCACTACCAAAGTAAACAACAAGGCTCGAGAAAGCAAACATACAAAACATACAAATTCCAGGAGGCCAGACATAGAGGAAGAAGACAATATGAGTATTATTTCGGAAGAGGAAGAACTCTCAGACATAGAAATGAAACAATCCAGCAAAAATAGGACATTCCACAAGAAACATACAAACAGAAAGCGTGACAGTAGCAAATCAAAAGAAGAAAACTCCTCCTGGCAACAGAAAAAGAAGTACTGGCAAGAATCAATGAGCGCCTATATAAGTTAGAAGAAGGTCATAATAGTAGGAAGAAATCCTACTATAGATCCTAAAAATAGACACACCAGTTGAAACCACAATCATTGCTGAAGAAAAAGATCCTTTCAACATACAACAAGTATCATCATCACAATCAACCTCTTCAGCAATATTGAGTAATACAGATGATACTACATATATAGATGAGTTCTTATCTAATCAAAAAACACTATTTCTAAACAAAAGCCAGGAAAGAAACCTTACACCAACAAATTCAAATAATCACAACTATCAAACACCATATATAACAATAGGTACACACAACATCAGAGGAATCAATCGAGAGACGGACCAAGCCAACCTAATAATGGAATTGCTGGAAAGGAAAATTGATATAATGGGCTTGTGTGAAACCAAACTTGCGAAAGAACATCAACACTTCGCCTTTGCAGACCAAAAACAATACAAGTGTTTCTCAAGCGCAGAACCAAACAACCCCAGGAGTGCAGGAGTTTCACTATTAATTTGCAAAAACATTGAAAAATACATAGCATCCGTAGATAAGATTGAAAGTCACTTAATAGCAATCAACCTCCTAAACAAAGGATATAAAACATGGATTGCGCAAATATACCTACCCAGTGACAAAAGACAAAGCCGTGCACTGCAGAAGAAAATACGAGATCTTCTGCAAATATACTCACGAAGAAACTATGAAATCATTATCATGGGTGACTTCAATGCCACAGTAAATCCCAGAACAGACCGTAAGTCACTAAACAGTACAACAGAATTTTCCAGATCAGACGACCCAGAAATCGAACTATTTGACTACATGACCAACTGGAATCTTTCAGACTTACAACAATTATGGGAACCAACTGAAACTTCACATACTTGGAAGAACAAATTAAGCTCTAGCAGGATCGACTACATTTGGGAATCTTATAGTATAGCAAATAACATGTTTCACTTTAGCAATACAGACTTTCGTTCAATAACTAATAGCGACCACACTGTGCTAACCCTCCAAATAGCACGAAGTACCATACTCAGAGACCATCAGATGGGAACAAGCATACCAAAACTACCTAGAGAAAAGATAATCAATATCAACAAAACAATAGACTCCCAATGGAAAAAGTACACACAAAAAGTTGATCAAAAACTTCAGCAAAGCAACATTTCACAACAGATCCAGACGATGAACTCGAATCAAATCAATGACAACAGACAAAATCAACTAATCCAAGAATCCTGGGAGCTGTTCGAAAAGGTCCTCATATCCACAGCTTTCAATCAGTTATACTGTGAGAAGAGGACAGCAAGAGAAGGAAACAAGTCTCAAAATAAAAGGAAAAATCATAGAGAACAGTTAGCCTTCTACAGCTACCGTTTGGTGAACAAGATACTCAACACCTGGACCAAACTAAAAGACCCTGGGGAGGGACCAGAGCTGAAACAAAAGCTATGGAAGGAACTTAAGAAAATCAATCAGAGCATTGCACCGGTAGCACCAGTTCTTAAATCTATACATAAGCTCACAACAATATTAGAGGAAGAAGAAAAAGAACACATATTGATATCCCAGCTTAGAGAAACAGCTACCTCTCTAAAAAAGATCTGCCTCAGCGAAGAAAGAAACCGAATAAACTCTGAAATCAAAGAAGCAATCCGAGAAAGATGTAGAAATCTCAAAGAAAACCAGAGAAAAGTAGTACAAGGATTGACAAATAACTTCAGAGACAAGATAGTCATAGACAGGATCCGGGTTCAAGATGATCAGGGAAGAGAGTATATGTCAATAGACAAAAAGAAAATCCTGCGTCAAACAGAGGCATATTATAGAGGTGCTTTTAAGAAGCGAAACAACAATTTTGAGCTGTTGGACGACAAATGGAAAGACCAGTATGCCCCTAAAGCTGAAATAAAGGAAGAATGGTACAAGAACACAAAGAATACCATTACTGAAACCAAACTGGAAAATGTTCTCATAGATCTTCCAAAGGACAAAGCAGCAGGACCCAACAAGATCAAATATGAAATGCTTAAAAACCTAGGAGCATTTGGAAGAAAAACTTTATGCCAACTCATGAACATATACTTAGCCCACAATATAATTCCCTCAACATGGAAGGAAAGTCTTCTTTATCCAATATCAAAGGGCAAAGAATGGCAGGGCATCCTAAGTAATACTAGACCAATAGTACTTTTAGACGTCTCCCGAAAATGTTTTACCAAGATCATCACCAACCGGATATCTACTGTTTGCAAGACACACAATATTCTAAAAGAACCCAACTTCGCAGGACTACCTGGAAAAAGCACGTCAGAGCCCATCCACCTGTTAAATAATATCTGCGAAGAAGCACGGGAGAAAAAGAAGGAATTATGGATCTTGTTCCAAGATACAGCAAAAGCATACGATACGATCAGTCTAGAAATGTTACAAAGAGCATTACAAAGAGTCAAGATCCCAGCTCAACTAGCAACACTAATCCTGGAACCATTCAAGGACAGATCTCTCCAAGTAATCACTGACGTGGGAATAACAAAAAAAATAATTGCCGGAGATGGAATAGACCAAGGAGAAACGATCTCCCCCCTCCTATGGCGTATCTTCTATGACCCTTTACTATGTGAAATCCAAGACGATACAAAACTAGGATATACTATGAATTGCAAATGGAAAAGCGACCTCAGCAAGGAAGATACCTTACAGCAAATCTCGGTTCGACAAGCTGCGATAGCATATATGGATGATACAACATGGATTGCCAGATCTGAAAAAGACATGGAAAATATATTAGAAAGAGCCAAGTGGTTCTATGCAGCAAATGACTCACAAATCAATGGCAACAAATCAGTCCTGATTACTATCAACAGTGGTAACAAAGGACCAAACTCTGTGAAGATTGGCCTGGACCAACAAGAAGTTATCGAGAACGATCGAAATAGCTTCACTCGCTTTCTAGTAAAAGACACACAAAAGATACGATATATAGACTCAAACAAGAAATTACAGCAGTTGCCTCCTGCCTCAAAAGAAAGAAAATTACAGACAAACACGCAGAATACATCATAAATAGAGTTCTAATCCCTAGAATAGAATACCGGATGCAACACTGCTTCTTAAACCAATACACTTGTAATAACCTTTCGACTCAGTTAAGAAGGGTCTTAAAACAGGCAGCAGGACTAGTTTCTACAATTCCCAACCCAACCATACACCACAAAAAAATCTATAACATCAAAAGTATCGAGGAAATCCAAGCAGAGAATCAGATTTCTAACTTAATGAACAGACTAAGCGATACAGGACCTGCCAGCTTATCCACCTTGATTCACCTTAAACAAGCACAGATCCAAAACTGGGAACCTATGAACATCCTAACCGACAAAATTCCGCGATCATTTAAATGCTCAAAAAACTTCTCAGCTCAGGTACTAAAACTGGCAAATAGGTTAGGAATCACAGTAGGCTCGTCTCGATGGGCAGAATACTTCGACTGGAAAGGAGGCTCAATTTCCATTAAAAATAAGCTTAACAACACGAATCTGTATCACAAGGCAATTCCATCATTACGAAAATACAAAATTATGTTTGTAGATCAGCTCATCGATAAAGACACCAAAACGATGCTCCCATGGAAAATTGTACAAACATTTGCTAACACTAGTAAAGGACCAGTGCCCCTATGGTTTAAAACATTAAAATCAACACTTGCCAATGACTACGATATTCTTAAGAAAGAATGGCAGGATTGGAACTGGGAAGATCAGGACAGAAAATTCTTCTCAGTTAGTCCAAATAAAGACCGTCGTCGCTGGAGTTGGAAAATCACACAAACCGAAGAGAAAAACAACCAGATCATTTGGTACAAAAGTAAAGGGGATTCAGACTATCAAACCCCTCAAGTAGAAATTTATAAGCTCAAGATAGGCTCCAGACCGAACTCAACAAAACTACAGAAGCTTACAAGTGCTCCACAAACAAGTTCCAATGGTTTGCAGGAAGACCTATTAAATAGAGTAAACGCTCCTGGAGGCAACAAAAGATCCAAAATCAAGCCCCTATCTGTGGAAATCCTGAACCAGTATCCAACTCTTAGAAGAGTACCAAAACCCAAAATTCCCCTCAGTATACATGTAATAAAGAATCAAGCTACAAAGAAATTGAAAAATCCTATGGAACGAGGGATTACCAACAACTGTCTGGTGGCAGTTGAGATAGAAGATTTCGGAGTCCAAGTGATTAAGGAGCACATTTTCTCTCCAGAATATTTAAAAGCCCTAATAGAAGAATATAAAATCAACAAAAACAGTAATTTTCAACAACTGTACTGCTTCTATACGGATGGATCACATGGAAAAGTCAGAGACCAAACAATAAGAATGGGGGCAGCTTGGCTACAAGAGAAAGGACCAAACCCAGGCAGTTCGTTTCAGGCAGGAGTGGATAACTGGCCATCAGCATTACGGGCAGAACTTGTTGCAATCATCCTAGTACTCCTTGTCCTTCCTCTAAAAAGTCAAGTAGAAATAAGAACAGATAGTGCTACCTGTATCAATACTCTTCAAAAACTCCTAAACCCCCATATCAGAGACACCGGAAAGAGGAACAGAAAGCGAAAAAACTGGCAATTATGGACAAGATGTATCGACCTAATACATAAGAAGCAGATCACAGTTCAGATGACCAAGGTCAAGGCACACAGCAAAGATAAAGTCAACAACAGGGTGGATCTTCTTGCAAAAGAAGCTAAAGAAGAACCAGAAATTATGTGGACTAATTGGTACAAACAAGAAGCCTTGACAATACTTTGTTGGAGTGGAATCCCCATCGATATAGGAATTAGAGACTTTATTAAAGAAATACACAAAAGAGACATATTAATGAAATGGGCTAACCAGAACCGCATACGTAAAAGATGGTGTAGTGAAATAGACAATCAAAAGAATCACGACTGGAGAAGTTTCTGGGAAATGAATAGAGTAGGAGGATCCCTGGAGACATCAATGAAGCAAGTTAAAGAAAAAGTCTTCCGTATAAAGATGATGCACAACGAGCTACCAACACTGGATAACATGAGCAAGAGATTTCCTGAGAAGTACAAAGACCTGACAGAATACATTTATTGCAGACAAGAAAAAGAATCGCTCATGCATCTCCTCTCCTGTATACACATAACCAAACTTCGGGAAGAAATATGGAACGAAACTTCAGACCAGGTACTTAGCAGGTGGCTAAAAGAAGTGTACAAAAAAGAGACCCAGAATAAGCACGACGCCCTCTCAGAACTCTTGCAGAATGGTACAAGAACAAGTTCTCCTCAGGAAAAGATATAATAGACCTCTGTCTAGGATTGTTCCAGAAAGAGGATATCACAGAATGGACTCAATCACTAAGGGAAATGGAAATAAAAGTGGAGAAAGCAAGATATCTGCTGAATAAGTTTTCTAGAACCATCTGTAAGAAAGTCCGGAAAAAGATATGGAATGATTGGTGCACCAGATTACAAAACTCGGGAAGGAAACCGAAAATGCATAGACGAGGAAATAGAGACGACGGCTGGATAAGAAAAGAAAGGAAGAAGAATCCGAATGGCAAAAGAAAAGAACTACAAGAAGAGACGATGAACACGATCCCTGGAACCTCACAAGACACAAACAAAAAAGAACCTACTCCAGACTATACATGTGATGTAAATTATTTTGCTGTTGACTCAATTGCCAAAATCCTTAAAAATAATTGCGTCTGACTCAATTATTTTATATGTTTTAATAGTGACTCAATTAATTGCGTCAAATAATTGCGTCAATTGTGTCAAGGATCTACCTATTTTTATCACATGTATACTCTGGTCTTTCTGATGATTACAGATTGAAAACAGGTTAAAGTAGGAAAGGTTATATGAGATAAGACTTCTGATCTAACTCTGATATAAATCTATAACTTCAACTGGCACAGCAGTCTCTATAGTATAAAGAATACTTTAGCCTAGGACTATTTCAATCCAGTGCTTGCTTAAAAAAAGAGGACCCGATAAAAAGAGAAATCTGAAACTGCAGGTGGTAATAAAGAGTATAGTACTTTCTCCAAAGAACTAGGCGAAAAGTATTGAATGGGTTATCTGGATATTTTAATTAATCCTGAAAGGTATATGCTCTTTAACAGCGAACAACCACAAGATTACCAAATATGGACTTAGCAGATTAAGCAAATTTAAACTAATGATAGGATTTCCCACCCCTTGAATTTGTCCCACCTAACATATAGATCCATTCAAGCAATGGATCAGTACGTATAGTTGGGTTAAATGTAATGTAATAGGTAGGATTAACTTCCATAAATGAGTGGTATAGGATTTATAATGTAATAACCATAAATTAAAGTTTAATAAATATCTTGTATTTAATATCTATTCACATTTAAAAAAAAAAAATTATTATATGAATTTTTTAATAATTAATTAATAATTTTATAAATTTTTTATAATTAAAAATAAAATTGTTTTAAATAATTTTTTATTAAATTTTATCAAAAAACAAATAGTTTAATATTAAATTAAAAAATTTTTATTAATACAAAAATTATAAAAAATTATTTAAATGTTTTGTTTATTTTTATTTAATTAATTTATATATTAAAATATTTAAATAATTGATATTATCATTTTTTTTATAATTGAAAAAAAATTTTAAATTTTAAATTTTTTTTTATTTTTAATTATAATTTAATTATATTATTTTAATATATTTAAAAAACTTTTTTATATATTTTTATTCTTTATATCTTCAAATATGCATATGTTTATTTTTATTTTAATTAATTAATTGATTATTAAATTATTAATATAATATAAGTTTTGATTTTTTTCAATTATTCTTGTTCTACAATATACTGTATATATATATAATTAATTAATTAATATTTTTACATAAAATTATTGAATAATTATTAATATAATATCAATGCTATTTTATGATATAATAAAAAAATCATTTTATAATAAATAATTTAAAATTAAACTATAAAAAAAATATTTATAAAAATATTTCAAAAGTTTTTATAGTTAATTAATTTCTATATCAAAATGGTTTTAACAATTGGTTATTATTATTTTTTTTTTGTAATTAACATAAAATAGGAATTTTTTTAATTGGTTATCTTTTTTTATATAACTATTTTCCCGCTAGACAGTTAAAGGCTTGTAGGTCACATGACTCATTCGGCTGTTGATCTACGTGAGACTATTTATTTTTGTCAACAAAAGCAAAACGTCGAGGTCCGACTTTCATGCTTTGTAAAACCATTCGCATAAAATTACAAAAACTTCTCTAGAGTATATAACGATGCCACGTATCTGTACAAGAAGTTGGGAACCAAATGTCAAAAGTGAGGAGGTTATTCCCATTCCTGAAGGTTTTGGTCCTTACATTATTGGATCTCGAGGATATAATATTAAGAAAATTACGTAATTATATTTTCCGAGAAATTTTTTTTGTGGTGATTACCGAACAATTTAATTAAGTTCATTTTGATAGAGAAATGTCTGGTGCAATAATTTATGTTGCACTGAACACGATCCCTCCATCAATAAAAATCTATGGTACTCCTCGGAAACGTTTCGATGCGAAACTTCTTATCGATGAAACAATTTCCAAAGCTAAGGCCAAGCCATTTGTTGAGTTCAGTTTGTTGGAAATTGATAGCATCGATAAATTCTTTGATATACAATATATATATACTGAATTTAAAGATGAAAATATTACAGATCGACCCCACAATAATTCAGAACTGAGAGAATACAAACAATATTTTCTTAAAAGACACACTCGTGGAAAAGAGATGAATAGAGAAGAACATAGCATAAAATCAAAGCCTATAATAAGATCTGATGGACTTGGTACCGTTGATAGATTTGAAGAGTGTCTCAAAAGAATTTTCACACAACTTGGAAATCCTAATGCAAAGTCCAACATGCCTGAAAAATCTAATTTAAAACGAATTCAACTTCGTATATTTTTTGGTCGTCAAACGTTTCTTGAACCAGATTTGAGAAGGGGATTTATTAGTGTGAACGAGCTTCTTGGAAAAAAAGTTACGGATAGCTGGGGTGACTTTGAAACATGGAGAACTTGTGGGACTAGAAGGAGAACAGCGATTGGTACTTTAAGAAGAACTGTAAGATATAGTACGTCAAAGATGATTAAGACGTCATTTATTCCTATTCCACAAATTTGGAAAAATATTGAAGCAATTCATGAGAGGTTTAAACTGAAGTTTGATAACGATGAGGATAAAAAGCGTATCAGTATACTTTACGTGGAGAATGGTCAGCTGAGTGAGATGAAGCTACATTGGAGTAAAGAAGATGGTAACCATTTTAAATAATAGTTTTTATTAAAAAAAATTATTGAAAAAAATTTGTAATAAATCAGGATCGTGGAAATTACATAAGGTTGCAAAAAATAGTAGGCGTCATGGTTAGTCGTGTTCTAATGCATTATTCAATTTTTGTCTACACTTACTTATTTCATACGTTATTTGTAGCGACTATTAACATAATAACAGGAACCAAAGTGCCCGATTTGCAATTCATGGTGAGGACCGAGTATGACGGGAATCCTGACCAAAAAATTAGCCAAATTATTGAAAACCTTCAAGTTGAAAGATCGATCGGTGACGGATTCAGATTGAGTGATTTCAATGGAAAACTTGACTGTCTTTGTATTAGACAAACAATTAATAAGGGCTGTTATAGGTACATATAATCAATTTAAAGTCTCAGTAGAGTTATTATTATTTAATTTATTTATTTCGCTGTTTTAACTTTGATTCATCATGACAAAGAAATGACAAATTCAAAATCACGAGATTCACGATCCAACAAGAATCCAGAGGAGAAGAACAGATCACTTTGGAGGACAATGTTTCAGTAAAAAACATATGTTGGCGGAAGGATTATGAAATAATGGGTGAAGTTTCCAAGAAATACTTGGATAAAGAGAAATTAGAGTCAATTAATGAGACTATTGAGTTTGCCAGAGAATTTTCGAAATCAATTTTTATAAAAGATGAATGAGAGAAACATCTTCAAATGGATTCAATATAAAATTTGATTGTATTATTATTCCAAACGTCTCATATTTTTCTTTGACTTACTTGTAGTATGAAATGTTCAAGTCAATGAATATTGAATTACAACTAAAATTAAAGGTTATGTAATAAATAATTTTTATTAATAATTATACTGTTTAAGTTATGCCTAACACTGATAACAAGGGATTAATCATTTAAATCTGTAAAAAAACAAATCTCTTCTAAATGCTTGAATGTTTATCTTTTAGGTCGTAATTATATACATACTTATAACTTTGAAGTTCGATCCATTGAATTGATTTAAAATTTATAATAAAGAAAACAAATATGAAATCAATTGTTGGCATTTAATCCTAGAATGTTCGAAATAATTTTTGTGCGGAAGTAGAATTTTTTTTTAAACTGGAAAACTCTTGGAATTTTGATGTATCGACTTATTGACGCATATGATAAAGTACGAATGTATTTATTTGAATGTTGTATCTCGAGTATTAACGGAGAAATAATAATAATAATAATACGACTTTATAATTAAAAATACCTTTAATTTTGAATATAAGGTTGGAATTTCACGAATCGACTTTTATACAGTAATACATTTTGGATAAATACAAATGCAATATCAACCCTAAAGTTCTTTTGATATGTATTAGAGAAGAAGTTATTTCGCATGCCACGTTCATAGCGATCCAAAGCAGAATCCTGTCTATTTTTTTGATTCAGAAATTTCTTTATATCTATCATTTCTTCTTGCCATTGAAACAAATAACCGTTTCCGTTCATCTATGTAAATCATCATGCGAAGGCAGATAGATTGTGTCTCCATTTTCAATACTTGATTAATTAAATTTGCATACATGCTTGCATGAAGGAATGCCTGGCTGTTTTAAATTCTTGTCCCAGATGTTCTCCGAGGTTTTATTACTCCTATACTTGCTCCCAACAGAACTTTCTTCTGATACCTTGACAACCACTCTGACTAAAACCATAGGAAATTGCGGCATGAGCCTCAACAATATTACTGGATACTCACAAATCTCACTTGGAAACAAGTCACTACATGCTCGATGAAAGATTGCCTTTCTGGCGAACATTGTATAGAGAACCCTCCCTAAATGCACTTCCCTGAGATCAAATGCTTTAAAGTAAAAAAATATATATTTTATAATTTTTATAAAATACAGTATACAGTGTGGGACAAAAATAATTGGAAAAAATCAAAACTCATATTTTTATTAATAATGTAAATCAAAACTCATATTTTTATTAATAATTTAAATAAAAATAAACATGTGTTTATTTGGAGATATAAAGAATAGAAATATATAAAAAGTTTTTTAAATACAGTATATTAAAATAATACAATTAAATTATAATTAAAAAGATATATCAATTTAAAATTTAAAATTTTTTTGTCAATTACAAAAAAAAACAATAATATCAATTATTAAAATTATTTTAATATATAAATTAATTAAATCTAGATTAATAAAATTTTAAAATAGGTTTATTATAATTTTTATATTAATAAAAAAATTTTTTTTTTTTTAACCTAATATTAAGCTACTTACTTTTTATATTAATTTAATAAATAATAAATAAATAATAAATATTGTATATATAATCTGTGGATTAATAATATAATGGATAGTGCTTCAGGTTTTCAAATATACAGAGGGGTCGCATAAAATTAAGCCAATAATCATAAATTTTATATTACTATTATTTTTAAAATTATTTATTGCTATTAAAAATGTGTCTACGTCATGCTGCGTATTAATAAAACACATTTGTTTTGATCTGATTCTACTATTTAAATAAAAAAAAATTTTAATTTTTAACACATACATATCAATAGGATGTAAAAATAATCTTACGGAAGGTGAATGCCATACAGTAGAAATGCTAAAAAAAGAAGGCATGTCTGCTGCTAAAATCGTGCGAATTATTGAAAGGTCTGATACTGCCATTAAACACTGCCTTAAACGGTTAAAATCAACAAATAATTCTGGCTATCTGCAAAAAAAGAATAGTGGTAGAAAATCAATGATAACTGATTGATTCGAATGATTTATCTTACGAAAAATTAAGACAAATCCAGAACTGAGAAGAATATCAAAACACATACTAGTTGCCAAATTTCCATCCAATCCTATTTCTTATTATACTTTAGCTAGAATTTTAAAAAAAAATAATATCCGTTCCCACATTGCACGTAAAAAACCATTTATTAGTGAAAAAAATAGAATTAAATGATTAAATTGAACAAAATCTCATGAAAATTGGACAAAAGAGGATTGGAGAAATGTTCTTTGAACTGATGAATCCTCTATTAGTACAGACTCTTATAGAAAAGTCTATATTTGGTGTCATAAGGATGAACTTTATGATTCAAGTTGCATGCAAGCAACTACCAAAAGTGGATGCCAATCAATAATAGTGTGGGAATACATAAATGGATACAATTTGCACCATTTGATTTGAATTTTATCTCATATGAATGGCACAGAATACAGGGATCTTGTTTTGGATACTATTTATCCAATAAATTTGGTTACAGAAGGAGGAATATTACAAGAAGATAATGCACCAATTTACAAGTATAAACTTGTGAAAAAAATCAAATCTGAGCTTGAAATTACAACCATGGAATGGCCACCACAATCGCCAGACCTTAATCCAATTGAAAATGTG